>VOMN01086652.1:0-21115 GCA_014899125.1 Orchestia grillus
TATCCAGCAAGGCAGGCAGCAACAAAAACAGAGGGCTAGATGCAGGGAAATCTGAGCATATAAAGGATTTGTAGTCAACATATCAAATTCCCCCATAAAAACAAATATTCTCAAGCAAGATTTAACTGAGCTCGTGAAAAAATTTACCTCTTCATCGATCTTAATGCATATATAAGGTACAGCAAAGCATAACTCATGCGAGGAATATGTTCGCCTTAATGCACTATGCTCTCAGACAATTTCATAGCACCCCATAAAATTCAAACAATATCAAAGCGCGGAATGCTGAAGCTCAGAAGCACGGACTGCTTGAGGGAGTAGCTCAGAAGATGCTGCTGCTCAGACTCGATGAGTCCTTGGTGCTGCAGGCGAATGCAGCTTATTCTGCAGGTAGTCTTGACTCCTGACACGAGCTCCTCAATGCTGGTCTTTGAGAGGTAGCACTCATGGAGCCAGAGCTCTCCTGAGCTGCACATACAATAACATTAAGTTAAGCTCCAACTCGGAATTAATTCTATTATCAACAAGCATTCGTTCATCAAAGCCATCCAAGCGATCAGTTCTGGAGCACGAAATCTCAACCAAAGACACTCCGAGAACCCTTCGATAAAGAATTTTCAAAAGAAAACCGTACAACACATCTTCAAAATACTTATACTAATACTAGACCCTGACTTATCACATCCTGACTTATACAAAATACTTGGGTCCACACGAGCAGGGTTAACACGTTTCCTGCCACGTGACACCGGTGGGTCATTTTACCCCTTGCAAAACGGCATCATCAGAGAAACGTGTTAATGAACATTAGGTTATACAGAGACTTTCCATAAAAGCCACTCATCCGAGAGTTAATAAAGTATCGATGATAATAAAATAGCCTGCAGAATGAAACGAATAGAAGAACAAGGCTTCGACTTTCTTCTTTATTTTTCCTCCAGGACCGTGAACCCCCTTGACCATCCTCTCCATATGAAAAGAAACACTGAGCATTTGATTTAATTTGAGAAACAAAAATACGACGCTGATATGAAGAGGCGGTCACTAGACACCCAGGTTTCGTTCACGACTGAGGAGAGATGAGCGGCTGCACCGCATTCCCATACCTCACATGACAAAAATTACCTCGGTGGTGTCCGGAATCCAGGATAACACCACGTCACTCTCACCTCTCATTCATGAATTGGGTCATTATTTACCCCGGGCTGCAGCACGGCGTTACTTGCCGAATAGTACAAATTTCCTTCCTCTGCGTTCCCTCTAAATATATTCGTGATCCCAATAGGACCCTCACTCATTAGAGACCGGTCGCTCGTGGTACATTACGGGTTGTCGCGCATGCCAAGGCGAGGAAAGCTATGCGAACGAGGGAAAATAAACAGAATAGCGAAATGAGAAGTATCTGAATACTAACTGGGTTCACCACAACAGCCTTCCATAAATACGGGTGCAGCTGAACTAAGGTCTGTAGCGAGAGACAGACTTTAGAGGAAAGTTAGTTCTTTACGTTGCTGATGAAAGCACATACTAGCTAGCCCCATTGCTTACAAATGAGCTCAAAAATCCTAATTTTTTTTATCGAAACCTAAATACCAAAACACACTGGAGAACAATTTGTGCGATGAGAAATTATTAAAAATAAAAAAAGGAAGAAAAAAACTATAAAAATTCTACAAGAGCGAAAATATGCTACCATCAGTTTTGGCACTTTTGACTTGAGCTAAAATTGGAGATATGAGTAAAAGCTTGAAGCTCCAGAAATACCAAGAACTTGCATGTGCACCAAGAACTTGCGTCCCAAACACTCACCCATTAAAGAAACGAAGAAGCAATAGCTTCTTGATAACTTCCAGACACCAAGAGAGTTCACTGTCCGATAGTCCAACAAAATGAAACCGCAGTTGAGTTTGAAGCGACACTTGAATAGGATCCACGATGTCAGCAGCGACAACATCCTTACCAACCGATATGTCTGCAACAATAAGAAAAATATAAATTCGTGAAACACTAATAGCAAGCTAAGCGCAATTATTTTATGAACATTTCTGGCCAGTACACGAATGGTATAGCCGCGGTTGGGGTTCGGCGGAAAGGGAGAACTTCTCAGGTGTCAGGCCCCGTCGCTAGAGACGGTAATGACCACCAATGATCGATACACCGAAAAACTGCGTGCTGAGCATTGCACACAATTAGCGCTAATTTTCTCACAAATATGGATGGATAGTCATCGCAATTTTTCATATTTACAAAAAAATACGTGTGGAAGTTTCCGGAAGGTTCTCAAAGCTAAAAATAACGTGTTCTAAAATATACGCTAATAGTTGGAGGTTCCTTGCACTGAAGTGGCGTTCTCTGATACAATAAACTAGCACGCTCAGACTATCTGGATGGACGGTAACAGGGTGCAAGTATTTGAACCAGTAAATCATTGTTATTTCTCTAAAATTCTGTGTTTTCATTCAGGTTGATGGGTAACTGGAAACTCGTGAACATGTATAAAATTAGCATGAACGTTGCACAGGACCCTTGAGGAAGGCTCTAGATTCAACATGGGAGTAAGAGAGGTGGATGTACAGGTGAGGTGCGCATTAGAACTGGTCCCTGCTCCACCCGCCCACCACACTCAGCTGTGCGGGACCAGGCAGTCTTGCCATATGGTACCTGAATCTAGTCAGTTTGCAATAGTTGGGTCGTTTATCTTAGAATTTCAGAATCGTTATTTATTTTAAAATTGAAACCATCTCTTAACAATCAGTCAAGTTCTTACCCAGAAGATGTTTTTAAATCATAATTATTTAGCATTTTATCCGTCTTGTGTGGTGGTTGTTGTACGTCAGTACATCTTCTTATGTAAATGTATCCGTCCCTTGGATTATCAACATCACTTACACACAACATGAATACAATCCCCATTGATTACCTTCACAGCGCCAGGCGTAATTTCCAACAAATCACAGCACTACGACCACAATAGCCCTAAAAATCTACACTCGGACGTGAGGCTCTCTACGTCCAGTTCACAACCACCGCTGCACTAGCACACCTACACAACACTAAAGAACAATTCTCAGTGCTGTACTTCTCTCGGCTATGCGAGTTCGATATTCTCTCAAAGCTGTAAATGGTGCGCAAAAGATTTCAACTATGTTGCCCTAGAAACTTAGTACCTTATTTGGGCCCACAAATAGTCTTTCTTGAGTCCAGCCATTTATCTCTCCTATTATATTTTATTGTAGTACTGAGTCAACAGCAACTTAGCTGCAGTAAGTTCCTACATCCATGCTTCAAAAATCTTTCAAGAATTAGAAAAACTGCCAGAACGCCAGAAAAATTTTCATCACAGGCTAGTTCACACAAAACCAAGCACACGGCGAGTGACTCGCAAGCACCAGCACATATTTTGATCTGATGGGCATGGTAATGAAATGTCCCCTACGCAAGATAATTATTAGCTCTTACTCACTCAGAAGACGCATCAAAATTGAAAATTGCCGTCCATAAAATTAATCACAAAACTCGTATTACGATACTGATTTGCACACCAGCATTAACCAACTGCACCACACCATTAACACCCAACAACTGCACCACACCATTAACACCCAACAACTGCACCACGCATCGCCAGCAGTACACCTGCACCCCGCACCGCCAGTACCACACACCGGCAGCACTCTACTCCGACACATTAGCGCCACACACCACCACTGCGACACAGCGCCGCACACCACCACCCTCACACTTCAGCACCACACACCTCCACAACCCACCTGCTATCATGGTTCCAGTCCCAGGTTTGGATAGAGTGAGATCAGACTTGGGTTTCCTGGTCTCGTACAGAACGTCTCGCCCTTCAACGGTCCACACTGTTAAGACAGAAACTTTGGTGATTTCCACAGCAAAATTGAAGCACCGCGGCTGAAAATGTGTACAGATTTTGCTTTAGCGACAACACACTGCACCTAGCAGCCTGAGCCACAACACACTGCACCTAGCAGCCTGAGCCACAACACACATGCTACATATGAACTCTGATCACCGATATTAGCTTGGTAATAAAAATAACAATTTTCAACTTCCTGAGAATCAATTCCTGAAAAAAGTTTGCAGAAAATCTGGTACGCTATGGCAACACGTTGCGTTAGCTTACGTTGCGCTGTTCATCGTTATTCGCTGTCATTCTCGCTGTTTTCCATTCCGAGTAGCCGCTCACCAGCAGATCCAAAAATTACTTGCGACACACTGGGGTTGCATCACGTGTTTTGTGACACGGTTGCTTCATCGCATGCGCTCCGACTTGTGATACATTTCAAACCAAAACTATACAATGCAACAGCAATCCCAAGGCACCTGGGCACACACTGACTGGTGCGAAGGTCAGACTCATGTAAATAACTTCGCACCAACGACTACTAATAGATATGACAAGCAAGGGCGCACTTCAGCTTTCGCTAGCAAATGCCTGTTCCGATCTGGATTTCGTTGTGAGACGTTGCAACTGCATTTCGTTCCTTAGTGTTCGTGATTCATTACCACTGATCTTTATTCATATTGAACAGTAATTTCAAAAATTTAATCGAGGTGAAATCTTTAAGTTATACCTCTTAACCATGGATTTTTTTCATTTCTCCAAAGTTCACAACTAACAAAGGAAGTTTCGCTTTCAAAATAGAGGGTCACTGAATTGACGTTCCAGTGTTCATGTTGGATTCTAGAAATCTGTCATGTTACAGTGTGTGTATTCAACCAATACGCCCAACAAGTGTGGTGTTGTGAACTATATAGGAAATTATAACGATATAAACAAATGCGGTACGTTTGAAATACAAGAAGAGAATCAACAAGACAGAAGGGGCTCGCTGTGCTGCCACCTCGTGAGGATTTTTAGATCCTTCTAAAACTTTCATTCGAGAAAAACTTTGGCCTTCAGGCCTCCGACGGTCAAATGATCAGGTGGATCCGCCCGACCAACAGCTACACCAAACATTTACAATGTGCCTGCAGCACGCTAGCCAACTGCACAGCCACCACCTCGACACATCAAACTTGAGGACCACCAACTCAAGTATTTCATAACAAAGACACAACAAAATCAGTGATTGGCTTCGCCTTTGAGAAAGAATTGCACAAAAAAATATGAAAACAAAGTGATTTTCAGAAGTGATAACGAAATTTGTGTGTATATTCATGATATAGAACCATGAAGTATGGGAATTGACTGTGATTTTTACAAATAAATCAACACTGTACTCTTGTTCTTTCTGCCTCCAAAAAGAAGATCAGCTCACCATCAGCGAGCCTCCAAATCCGAACAATGGATTGTGCTCGTATTTTAAGTGGTTCATTCACCTATGAATTATAACAACTCCAGTGATCTCATTTGGCTCGCAAAAGAGAAATTTTCTAAACCAATTTCAACTTATTTTGAAGAATAGGGCGTCATTGAGGCTTCTCTATCTTGGTAACACCGGCTCACGAAAGCGTGAGCTGAAACAACAAAACAGAAAGCTAGAAGCACAGGACAGGGAAGCTAGAGGCAGAAAACAGGGAGCTAGAAAGAAAAACGTTATGTTAATAGCATGGACTGAAATAAAAAGCTGGCGATTCACAATGAAAAGTCAACTCTTTATGTTCGGAGCATATTTCTCGCAGTGAACAAATATTTTTCGTTATTTGGCTTTGAGGGACTCGAATATCTAAATGAAAAAATATGAATGAGTTAACTGAAACAGATGCTTCTTACACGTCACATTCATTACCACATATTGAAATATTATTTGAAGCCCGTCAAAGTAACCTTGAAGTTATATTAATAAAATAAAGCGTGACGTGAGTCACACCAGGGTTCAAAAATGGAAAGCAAAGAATACAGAAGGGGAGGTACGAGCAAGTATACGAAAAAATCACAATCAGGCTATTGTCAAAAACTTGCTATTTGCTGAAATATCAGTCTATGAGGCTATCATAAGAAACTCATCGGCCACTCCATTTGAGTTGTTAATTTACTACACAATACACGCACTCATAAGAGCACATCCTGTACCACAGATGCTGCAGGTGGACAGCAACAAACCAAGAGCAGAACGCTCAAGCGCCTCGACGCAATGAGCAGAGCAACTCGTTACCTTGAGAAGGGACCTCTCCAAAGTTCGCTTCCAGGATCTTGTTGAGTTCCGTGACGGCGGCTCCGGAGTCCAGTCGCAGGCCCAGCTTAGACAGCCTTCCTGTGTGCAGCTTGGCCCATGTCGAGCTGTGGCGAATGTGGCCGTAAAATGACACCAAACGTATCCTGAAAAAAAGAGACTTCAATACAACACACCAGGAAGGTAGTTTTTAAAATTCCTTTGATGTGTATGAAAGAGGCTTGAGGGCTTCATATTAACCCTCAAACATAAGACTTCAATACATTATTCCAGGAAAGCCGTCGACGCATTTGAAATTCTTCAATTTTTGTGTGAAAGACTTGTGGGCTTAGATCTAACCTTAAATTGTGAGACCAATGCATAAAATTTTCACGTGCCAGGCTGTCCAGAAAAGCACCTTCAGCATATTTTGAAGTGCCTCGTGCAAATTTTGAAACATCATGCGTCACATTCGCTCTCAGTAAAATCCAATCCTGAAGATCGAGAGAAATATTTATATATTATCATTATGTGAAAATTTGACGTGAAACTGCCACAATAATTTCCTACACAGGAGAACAAGGGCAACCACTGATCCACTGCAAGAAGAGGTACAAACACGAACAAATGAAGAACAATATTCTTGACAGTTCAAAAAATGTTAGCCTGGGTTTTTAGAAAATTTTTGGAAAGTACCCATGATTTTGTGATAGTGTACCATTTCGAGAGAATAAACATAATTAGGCATAATATTGCAGTACTGTTGAATAACAATTCTATATTTTCCCATGAATAAGTCCTTTGTTTCATGAACGAACAGTAAAATTTTTGGATACTAAATGCATAACTTTGGGAAGTATTCATCTGAATTATTTATGTAATTTACTTGTTTTCCATCTAGACTCTAAGATCTTAGAATGACGTATCGTTAGCATCACATAAGTTTCAAAAATGAATTTTGTTAAACTTTAGCTCTGACAATAAATAATCACTGTCCATAAGTTCTTCAATAATTGGCACTATGCTCTAACAGCTAATTATAAATACTACACAAAAATCAACGGATGTTTTCTAATATAATAATACCGATCAGAATTTAAAATCTATACTGACATACTAAACATTAATTCTCAACTAGAAATGAGAACTTCCAAAAAGATGATTTCCTTCGAATCGTAGAAGGAAATTGTCTCTTTAAACCAAAAGGAAAATAAATTTTTTAAACGAATATTTGTGAAATAAAATTTTTTGGAGATACATCGTTCCATACCATATATCAATGAGCCTTTAAACTCGTTGGAGTTATATATCCTAGTGAATATTCATTGGACTTCCTGTGTCAAAGCGCTATACAATAATAATCCTAAATAGTTTCTTTCTTGCACGTGTAATCAATGACAGGAGAGCAGCTGAGAACTGAGGCTGCTCGACCCCGGCTAAACAAGGCCAACTAATTAAGAGAGGCGTTAAAATTTAATCCAGAAATCGCTGATAAAAATCTCGTTCAGCTGAAGAGATATAAACATCAATTTGGTACCCCACGACTAGTGGCCCAATCGCAAAATTTATCAACTCGAGTTCCATTTGCACAACGAAAAAATAAAAAATTGTCAACTAAAGCAGCACATAGGTTGTGGCATTGCAACACTTGAAAGATGCTAGGACTGTATCAAGTATGATTCAACCCTTTACTGACAAAATTGTTTTGGCGGTGAGGCTTCATAATTTACCTTTGTAGAAAAATTAGCTTCAGCTAAATGTTGACATGCAATAAGGCTGCATTCAGCTCAGTGACGTGTCGATTAATCGGCTTTGTCATCGGCATTGTTTGCAGGAATCTGCATCGGCACACGATAAAAATTGCTGACGCCGATTCATATAATACTTGAAATGTTAAATGATATTCTTGAATATCTTGAAAATGTTTGGGCCTTTATGGCCTGGCCACACTGGGGTGCCGCCAGTTTACATACATTTTTATATGTTTCCATGATCTTAATTAGTATTGATAAAACCTGTTCGTGTGTTCATCTGTGTTATGATATATCGTTCAGATGTTATATGACTTCATAAGTGGAGCTTTGATTGAACAAATTTATCGACGAAACAAATTTTTTCAAATTTGGGTGACAAACTCGGCTAATCATTTTTTAACACTGTATACACACTACTTGTTAGAGTTCACTAAGTTCTGGTAACACTGTCTGGGCAGTCACAGTAACCGACTGACAGCCTGACACATCAGGGCTACAGTTGACATTACAGTGCATGGTGTTGTCATTTTCTCTGAGTGTAATCTTTATAAACATTGCACAAGCCTGCTTCAAGATCTAAATTAACTGAGATGAAGAGTTTCTCTTTTAGAAGCACAGATCTATTTTCTCTTAAAACTAGTACACAACAAATTTAATTTCTTTCAATATTACAATAATTTGAAAATGGTAGCAATCGTAATATTATTGAAAATGGCAGTAACTTTGTGTTATAGAGTGTTAGTAAACTTCATGATGAAGGTCATTTGTCAATTAAATATTTAAAAGATAGTTAAAACTTCAATGCTTAGATTTGGCAAGCAAATAAAAACACGAAATACTAAAGAATTAGCAAAAGCATAAAATATTTAACAGCATATTAATAATCAGGTTTTAACGAAATAAGATATAAGATCAATTTTGAAGTTTATATACACAGTAAAGGGTTTATTTAGGCACTGTGGCATATTGTATCAAGTACTACACCCCTGATAGATTTCCCTTTAATTCAACTAAGGGTTATCTATTTCTGCAGAAGGAAAAGCTTTCCCGTTCTTTCACTTACAAAATTTTCAATCCAAAATGGCCAGCCTGAAGAGAGCATGTACACCAATGGTGTTTTAATAGCTCTAATTTAGCTACGTAGTTCCCAGATACCATAAAAGCAACACCATCGTTTTAAAGCAGTAAATTTTTAATATACAAAAATGTTTGTGTTACAATTTACAAGTGAGGTTTCCATAAAGACTGGTTTTGTGGAAAAATATACCAAGGCATAAGCCTTGACGAACAATGCGATAATGTAGATGGTTCAACGTTTTGAGTTAACCTGATACTGAAACTGTATTTTTGTAAGGTTTTCCTTGAAGTTTTCAATTTTGAAGACTGACATGGTGCACAAAAAGTCCCTTAGCTCATTAGCTCTGTAACTTCTTTTGTTATTGCTACTAAAAGTACCCTATTGAAGAAATGTACATACAAAGCTCCAAAACAATATCCCAGTATGCTGGTATTCTCTCTCACCCATGCAGAGGCCTGAGTAGGGGCTCCAGTCTCCAGCTGTCACTCAAGGCAGGAACTCCATGCAAAAATGAGTCCAGCAGCTGAAGATTAACTTTGAATTTTTCTCCACCCAATTCAAGAAGAAGTTCTGACAAGGAAGTAATCGGGCTGCTGAGAGTCGAGATGAGAGTTACCGAGCTGGGTAGATGGGTCCCATTCTTCAGAGAAATCAGAGCTCTCTGAGCTTTGCAGTGTCCTTCAATCACCCAATTTGAGGATTTTAGTATCAATTCTTGTGGAAGAATAGGCAACTTCTCCACTTTTTGCTGCTGACGCACCAACTGTAAGCAAAACTGAGATGACGATCAACTGTATAACGATGAGAAAATATAAAAGTAATTTAAACTACCATTTTATACAAGGGGCAATCATTAATACTTTCTCCTGAACTATTTACATTCATATAAAAATTTTCCAGAGCATTGTCACATGAAGATAGTTATCATAATCAAGATCGCTCAAATTACACTGCTTCCACTTTCATATACAGTACTTGACAAACGTTCATGCCAGGTGCATAATACACATTTCCTAAATTTTACAAGCTAAAATATGAGGACACTTTTCTATATCTCTTAACAAGGTTATCAACAGGCCTAGAGGTCTTATGAGGCCTAGAGGTCTTATTAGGCCCACCAGACTACTTTTTCAAAGTTGGTATGGCATCACACCCCACCTCCCTCCACCTAGCAACTAACACCTTACAACACTCTCACTTACTTCAAGTTGATATGCTTTTTCTTATTTTATTTACTGGCAACCTTAAGAGCTAAGACACTTGGCAATAAGTTCAAACAATAACTAACTTGTTTTCCCTAGAATAAGGCCACAAACACTACTTGAGTTTAAAAAATCTCATAAAATGGCATTGGTAGAACAAAAAACAATGCTTTTAAGTCATATGCTTGGGAGCCCAATCTTTCCATTATATGAAATTTATGCATAACTGCCAATCATTTCACTGAAACTACAAAGATAAACAGGAGATCTCTAAAAAAATAATTCAGGACCATTGGTACATGTATAAAAGAACAGTAAACATAGTGGATTTCCAGGCTGCTTCCTTCATACCAGAAAAAATATAGTTTTCTCCGCTTTTCTGAAAAAATACATTTTCGATCATCACTAACTTTTCAGAATAATTCTTGCAAATTGATACATGAAAATATGCATTACAGCCTTATTCTGGGGGACTCATTCAGAAAATCATTCATCAAGCCCTTTAATACTGTTCATCATGGGAAAAATGTACCAATCCCATTTGCAGGATAGATCCCTAAATATCTCAGGTTTGCTTTATTTGGTTCTCCAGCCTCTCAGGAGTACAGGCGATTAACATTAATTAAGTCTGTCTATTCCTTCAATGTTCCATTGTCACTCGTCCATCCTCAAATAGTCTTATCTTGAATTCTCTATTCATGTAAATTTTTTTTCCTCATTTACTTCACATCATTATACACATTCCTAGGGTACTCTTTTCTAGAGCATGTTATTTTTTTGTTCCACATACTATGGTTTAAATAATTTCTCAGAGAACCTTATTGCATAGTTAGGTTTCCAAAAATCAATTTACAATACCAGATGTCAACTTCAGTTGGACCCATTTCTAAGTAGTGAATTTGTAATTAACCAAGTTTTATTCTACTCACTATCAGTTGTTGCCACATCACACAAGTAAGCAGATAACAAGTTTATCACACCTGCAGGAAACAAATGGCAACAGTATCCCTGTTATTTAAACCTACTATACTTTAATACTGTGTGTACTGCAAAAAGCTATCAAACTCAAAACTAGTGACATGCTGTACAACACACTGAAGAAGTCCATCTCTTGCAAAACAATGTCCCAAGCCACAACTCTTGCATTACTCAGACAAGAGCATGCTTTTTAAGGCTATAAATTTCTCATGCAATACCCTTATCCTCTCAACTGTTTCCACACACAAAATCATTTAAGATTGGATTACATTTTTAAGATGTGAAATATGAATATTCAAACTGAAATTATGTAGCTTCATTTTATTTTTATCAACTTTTAAATAATACCCCATAAGTTGCATTGAAAAATGGATAATATTAATGAGTGCTCTTCATAAATCAGAAAAATAGACACATAGAAAACTGAAACATATAGTTACCTCTGTCTCAGTCTCTAAGGCAGAAAACATAGCAGATGCCATTTTCAATTGCTTCAACAGAGCTGACTGCTCAGTGTCACACCATGACATCATTTTTACAAGAATTTCCAGTTTTTCTCTCATTGAAGAATCACTTTTATTTTCAGATGTCTGAATACAAGAATCTACAAGAGTTTCTTGAGCCAGCAGATGCTGTTTCCATGTGAGAAAGATGTTCCTTGTCTCTTCAACTGCACTAATTAATTCCAAGCCTGCATCACAAATTTTAGTAGATTCTTTTATACCAAGTAATATTTTGGAGCCAATTTTAGTTTTAAGCTTTTGCCTAACATCAGCAATGGGCATCTCATCTTCAAAGATACTTTCAAAGATAATATTACCATGGGTGTAATGTTGCTCAGAAATGCACTTCTTACATGTAGCCACATGACACTTGCAGCAATAGTGTTCAATAGGACAAGAATGTAAAGAGCAATTATTATAGTCAGGCTGGATCTCTTTCTTGTCATTTTTTGTTTCAGCACTGCAGCCAGGGATCAGCTTATAGGAGAGAGGCAGCTTATAAGCAACATCATCCCAAGGGGCTCTACAGGCAGGGCAGAGCTTGTTGCCAGATGTTTCAATGGTAGTCAGGCATGCAAGGCAGTACGTGTGACTGCATGGCAGCACTAGAGGCTTGTGACTTGCACAATCGAAGGATTCCTCACAAACTTTGCAAACAGCTGTCTCGTCCATTGTAGGTATTGCCTGGGAAAAAAGATATATATTACACAAGATACATATTATATGTTTAAACTTTTAACATATAATATTTATCTTGTGTATATCTTTCAACTTAAAAGATATACACAAGATATATAATATCAACACCTACAAATCAAGAAACAGTAAGTAAAAATGCATTTCAAAGTTATTCACTTTAGATACAAAATTTTATAGGTCTAAAAATTAAAAAGGCAACTTTGTTCATGAACACATAAGCAAGTCTGGATTGCAAAAACATCATATTTAAGCATAAATATGATTGAATAAACTCATCTCAGAAAACATCATGAGCAAGGACTTTCACATTACTGACTCGGACTGATAGTAGCATGGACTATTTGGCACACCCAGAAAAATTTGAAATAACCTTCCATCATAGCATTTTAAGAAACAAAATTGCTCCATTTACATGTATGAAAGTTCTCAAACCTATAAATTGGGCAATTGAGCTTAACATTTTTACCATCTATTTGATCCAGTGAACATTCACATTGATTCATTGAAATACTAATATTAAATTAAAGAAAAACAATATACCTAACTTGACCTAATCTAATCTTGATTAACCTAATTCACCTTTGTTCATAACCAATTAAGAATTCAAATACCAAAAATACAAAATTGGGGAAAAATACCATAAATAATGTCAAAGTGTTGCCAGAATTTCTGTCTTGGGGTGCCTAAAAAAAAATTAACCCAGGCTAAGTAAGGATAAATCTGCTTTAACTTAGGTCAATTAAGGTTAAGTTATGCTAGGATAGGTTAGGATTAGGAAAGGTTCATTTACACATAAATATAGGAGCACAATCATGGCAAATAATACCTATTATATAATCATTATCTCAAAACGTATTCATTTGTGCCAGGTTTAATGTCCACATTCATAATCTGGACAGCTAGACATATGACATTTTTGGGATGTGCCAAATGGTGTGAGTAAACAACCTACCCAAAATATTCATTAACAGCCATCAAAACATTTCGTAAGCCTACAACACAAAAAAAAATTACTTGCATAAAAGATATAAATGTTTTCCGGACGAAATAGATTTTGAAAAAAAAATTACTTACGGAATACCAATACATTCATTCGCCAACCCCCGAGTTTAGACACAATATGTAATCTAATCAATTTTTACTGGAAAAATCAGTACGCTCAATAATTCATTCTTTCACTCAACGCAATAAATAAACTCCCACACATACGTCATCGACTATTCGTAGCTTGCTGCTACAAATCGTAGCTTGCTGCCGTGTAGCTGCCTCCTGTTGTCGAGTCGACATAAACGTGTCTGTTTTGAACGCGTTTGTAACGTATCGATACCGTTCGGGTTAAGGCATTGCACTGGTTAGGCGCACCTGTTTAAGACTACTAAACAGGTGCACCTATAGATTGAAGACTATTCAATAAAACTTATATATCGAATTGTATTGGATTTGGGACTTCTGTGACTAAAATCGCCTTCCATATAATTGTACGGTAGTCATGATGCAATATCAGAGACGGGAGTCCGATTCTGGACACCGCTCTGGCCCATCTCTCTCCTATGCATTGCCTACTATGTCTACAGGCAATGCTCTCGCGCGACGAACCGGAGTTTCAATTCCAGGTCATTGCCAAAGTGAACACTGTAGTGATGCGGAACTGCCGAGTGACTATCCGAGAGATTGGGGAAGAGGTGAGCATGAGCACTTTTTTGGTACATTCCGTTCCATTGTGACTGAAAATTTGGTCATGAAGAGAGTGGCGGTGAAATTCGTGCCGAAGTTACGGATAGTAGAGCAGAAGTAACTTCGTGTTTAAGTCTCACAGGACATGCTGGACTCCACAATCAGTGATTCCGACTTCGTGAACACTGTAATCACTCGTGGCGAATCCTGGGTGTACGAGTACGACCCAGAAACCAAATCATAATCACCACAGTGGAAGCATTCCTCCTCTATAAGATCGAAGAAGGCTCGCCAACACGCGACGCCAAGTGAGCAGCTTTGTTAAAGTGATCCTGACTGCTTTCTTTGACTCCTTCAGTGTGGTACACCACGAGTGCCCATTAAAAGATCAAACAATCACCAAAGAGTACTACAAGGATGAAAAAGAAAGAAAAAAAAAGAAAAATATTTTATTCCGATCTGGTTTACATACAGAGCATGGTACATCGGGTTTTCAATCAGTAAAATCACAGCCTTAAAATTAAAATGTGAAAGTCAAGTGAAACTTCTGATTGTGATCAGTAAGACCACAACCTTGAAATTACGGGTGGAGGTTACGTTGAAAATTACAGCCTTAAAATTAAGGCTGTAATTTTCAACGGATGTCCGTGATGCTGTGCGGTGCAAGCGAGCGGACTTCTAATAGAAGGAAATTGACGTCTCTATCACTAGAATGCTCCAACGCATTTCTTGCACTTGATTCAGACTTTTTCGTGAAAAAAACAGACTCCTGTGCTTCAACAGGCTCTTTCCTCTCCTGATATGGCCTCATGCGACTTCCTGCTGTTCCCCAAATTCAAGAGGCCATTGAAAAGGAAGCGATTTCAGACGAGATAGGATATTATGGCAGCGACAACAGCCGAGCTAAACTGCAATCCGTAAGAGGCTTTTTCGGCATGCTTCTAACAATGACGGCACCGCTGGGAGAAGTGTGTGGAGTCCCAGTAAAATTACTTTGAGGGTGATTAGACGTCCAACGATCCAGGTTAGCCAGTTTTCTCCCCGCTAGAGGTCGCATATTTTTCTAGCAGTCTATGTAATAGTCAATTGCTCACTCCAATGTGATGATAGTAGTCGAAAACTTAAATTAATGTACAAACACGTAAAATATTTCATCATACACGGTGAAATTAAAAGTTACGCATGAAAAAAGACTGTAAACCGAGAACGTGGAGTTAAACGTGTGACTAAGTGCCAATGTAAAGTGAAACAATAATATCTTAACTTAGTCTCTCAGGCCCTCGCGCTGAGCTCCCATATAAGATATTCGTCATTTAGAAAATAAATTCAGTACGGATCAGAGCAAAGAGAAGTCCGAGGGTTTGATCTCAACAAACGGCTTTCAATTTTTATGTAAATAGCATCGAAACATCAGGGTGCATACAACGTAAGTTCAGCAGAAACCATTAATTCAATGCCCCTAACCCATCATAGTACTATGATAGGCGAGCCTAAAGTAATAAACAAAGGAAATTCCATAGTACATAATCTACGACCTTGCTATGCAGAAATTCGCCATCACTTTTTAATAAAAAGGGATGAGCTGAATGGCGTACGTGTTCCGTTTTCACTCATCTTCTAAATTGCGTGCGGGCTTTTGTCATGGACAAGTTCTTGACGTGTTCAGACCTACATTAAGTAGACAATCACGGAGTACCGGCGAGTTTTATCTCCTTATTAAACCTTTTACTTCTCCCGCTTTTACGGTAAAATATTTCAATTGAACATGTACCACCACAGTTTGTCCAATCAAGTGGATGTTTAAATCCAGTAAGGTTCTTAAAACCCGAAATGCTTATGAAATTATCGCTCCCTGTGTCGTTTGTCTGGGCTTTCTTGAACTTTCTGCTTTGGTACGAATGCTATTTTTGACAAGTTATTTCCTCACAAAATACTGAGCTGGAACGCCGAAGTCTGTTAAAGGATGTAATTCCTGGAAGCCACCATAATAGATAGGTTTTCGAGTAATTATTGATATCAAATATTAAGGGAAATTAAAAGCAAATTGTAAATTACTTTAAAATGGAAGACATGCATAGACATAGTCTGCACAGGACTTTGCCCTGGTCTACGAGTGCCAGTCATGCTCGTAACAGAAGGCTCCGCGGAGAGACTCTCGCGGTCGTGTGGCGCACCTCAGTACGAAACTCAAAAAGAAGTGATCGAGAAACCAGTCAAAAGGATTATTAAATTCAATGTGTGGTGCACTCCCACGCATCCCACCAGATAAATCAAACACAGTTCCAATCAAAGCGATATATTTGACAAAACAAGCAGTAAAAATCTGAAAAATGAACAATAGCTATAGTAAGACTAATTTTAACCATGGAATGACACAGAGAAAGAGCAGCATTAAAGACTCAGCGGGTCTGCGAAGCCTAGTTACTTCTTATTTTATTTTCGAGATCTTTAAAAGCAAAATGGCAACGGATTCATTTTGTTGACATTATCACGATGTTAGAATAATAACTATAGGTGAAGTTATAAGCTGAGCTTTAAGGCATAGCCCGTCATGGGCAGCGCGTCATTCCAGGGTTAAAATTGCAGTTCACGTGAGCGGGAACAGCAGCTCGTCAGAGTAAGGCACTACAACCACAGCCACGAAGAAAATCCAAGCCTTATTTCTACCTAAAAGTTCCCTTTGCTCGTTCAAGTTAACAAGGAATAAATCAAAAACACAGAAACAATTCTCTTCAGAAAATTCTGAGAGTAAGACGGATTTGCGAACGCTTCAGTAGCTCAGACCGAGTCGCGTTTTAAGTCTTACATTGGAAGTTACAATTTGTTCATTACATCATAACACCAATGATGGGCATGATTTCCTAAGTCACCATTCTTTAGTAGTCACAAACATGAGTAGGGCCATGGTCCTACACAGCGTTATAAAACATAGCTCGCTCACATCGTCACAGTAGGCATCGAAATACCCCGTTTGGAGATCCCCCAAAATTAAAGACGTTCACGTTACATTAGTATTGAGAGAGAGCCAAGCTCTAGGCTTTCATGTGCCCATAACGTCTAGGGCCGAGCGCCTCACCCACGCTCACACCTCACGGGCACCAACGCGGCCGCTCGACCGTGCTGTATTTTCATTAACCTGAGCTCTGTAAATTTTCATGTTCACAATATCAGCACACATTTTCAAGTGAATTGAAGACTAGCAGAATTCGCTCGGGTTTAGATATCTTGAAGCAGTTTGCATTTTTGAAGGAACCAGTGACGTGCAACCACATGAGAAACTGTACGCTCGGTTTCCGCGAATACATTAGACAAAAATCTCGTCGACGTTGCAATCCCTTCAGGTTTGGTAAACGCGCATTCCGAGCATCAGCGTGTATAACGCTTTTTAAATGTATAAAATGAATGAAGTTCTCATGTGGACTCTAATCAATCAGTTGAATCGCCTCGATTACACTGTATGATTCTGGTATGAAAGTCGAGGCCTCGGGAAGCAATCTTCTGGCTCTCACTCTCTCTCTCCAGACGCAGCCCCGCAACCCACTTAGGAACAATCAGTATAGATTTTGACCGAGTAAGCATACTTTTATAGCACACGCGTATGAAGATCTAAATCAAAATATTGGCCGGTACAGACTCCTCTCTTGACACACGGCATTCAGGGCAAAAAGTTCCATCGGCATAAGTTCCAAGTTCGGGAGTCGTCAAAGAATAGAGAGTACTCTCATGTGCTTCAGTTGCATTGGGTCTGAGTGCTGAATGAAGGCAGAAATCATGGGAAACACAGATTCCGACCAGGAAGCGCATACATGCAGGCCCATGTTGGTCACCGCGGTAGCTGGTCCGGTCGGACCGCGCGCTGAAGCCCAGCCGCACGAGGCGGAGCCAAAGAGCGACTCACCACTCTCCACACATAGCAAAGAAACTCGAGTAATTCTCAGTCAAGAGCAGTGGATGAAAAAACAAATATCCCAGCCGAGATGATGCAGCAATCACTGAGGAGCCTCCAGAGCAAATTCGAAGAATGCATACGTGGAGAAGGACGCTATTCACAAAACGAAATTTCTAAACATTGATAATTTGGATTGCTGTCACTTGAATGGCAAGTGATAGAGGTTCAATTGCTGTCGATAATTTTTTTTTATCTTCATTGGGTTTTTCACAAGTTCCTATTTTTGTATCACCCCGTACCTTTGGTCCTTTCAGACACAAGTAACTTTTACTTTTTTGAGGGGTATTTCATTTAAGTTTTCTAGACGCTACCCGAGTAACTGCCATCTTTAAGAGAGGAGACAACACTTTCGTCAACAATGATAAACCTATTTCTATCCAGCCAATTTTTAATTAAATAATTGAGAAAATTTTGGTAATGTACGTCACACCGTATTATTTCTTGTACTCTTTTGAAGTAGGAGTAACAGGATAGCAGCTTTTCAGTAATTCAGATTATCTCGCACCGAAAGAGAAAGGACTCTTTAGTATGGCCTTAGGAGAACGAGGAATTTATGCAAAAGGTGTGTTCACACACAGGATCCTTTACACCTAGGAAAAGTAAGTTAATAGGAAAGAGGAAGATAAGGTCAAGAATAATTAGCAAAGAAGGCATGAATATGGGAAGAAGCAAAGTGCTTACGAAAGGTAGTAGGCCTGAAGGTCTAGCTCTAGCTGAGGAGCCTAACAGCATCTCCTGGGGAAGCCAGTACTTATACCATAGGATAGACAAACTAAACTAACACTACTGCTCACGGTCTATCCTTTGTCCCATGAGGGGTACTCTAAAATCCTAGTTGCAGGGTCTAAATAGGTTTTGATACAGTTCTCACGTTCTGACATACCTAGATTCCAGTCACTCGAAACTTGAGAGCTAATAAAAAACCAACATAAAAGCTTTGGAATGAGGTGGAATATTTGAGTCACGGCTAGCCTTAAATATGCATAAAATGCATATACATAGTTGTCCAATAATGTTACATTCGTTATCCCTACACATATTTTAAATTATAGAACACTTTCTCGCGGTAATATTTCAACTTTGAAGACTCTATACAATGACAAAGCGAAGAGTTTCCCTCTTCACAAATACAAGAATACATGACAAAAAAGCCCAAATCACGACACCAGTGCACCACAAAATGAACTCCAGCCATTCTGCTACGAAACTTAAACATTTTACACAGATCCTTCTGTGCAGTTTACATACAATGCTCATCTAACTCTAAGTTATATTTCTAGGAAAAAAAACAAGCAAACTATAACGCCTCCCAATGTGTTAGTAAGTCTGACGGCATATCTCAACGACAAGAAAAAAAGAGGGAAGATACATGCAGACGTCTAGAAAAACCGAAACTCTTGCTCCTGTCGCTTGGCTCGCGCGCCAGTTGCCATAAACCGAACATAGCAAATGAACGTAAATTATTAAGCAAACACGTGGGCAATTCAAAAACACGCAGAATGCTCCCATGACCCGAGTGCCAACAACATAAAACACGCTCGTACTCGAAGACTTCTTAAATCGTCGGAAAATTGTCGCAGGAGCCTCTTATGGACAAGTTTAAAGGAAATTGAGAGCAGAATTAGCTAACAAGCGCACAGGAAAGCTCCAGCGTGGAATCCTCTGCTATCACGACAACGCCCTAGCGCATTCTTCAGGCGCTACGAAAGAAAGTTTGAGAGAATTTCGATGGGAATTGCTGCTACATCCACCTTATAGCCCAGACCTAGCCCCATCCGACATTTTTTACCCAAACTCAAAGAAAAGTTGAAAGGCGTCCATTTTAATAGCACTGATGAAGCAAAACAGGCAGCGAAAACGGGGCTCATAAAGGGGTCTGGAGATTTCTTCAAAAACGGTGTAAAAGGATGGAAGCACCGCTTGGAGAAGTGCATCGACCTCGATGGAGCATATATTGAAAAATAGAGCATTGTAAAGAAAAATTAATAACGAATTACAAAATTCTGCGTATTTTGTTAATCCCCCCCCGAACACATCGAAATGCATAGATACGTATACGAGGATATAGAGATGCATATTAACAACTGTACACATACAAAGACATGCACAGGAGTCAAGACACGGCAGTGACAGAACCCACAGGTTTGCGCCATTACTAACTATCAACATAGGCATAAAATCGATGCATCCAAGCCTACGGTAAAAGAAAGCATGTGACACACAATGGGATTATTTTAATCAAAGATTCCTGGGTCGGGATTAGTGAGTTGGCACTCGGACTTGACTCCGTTTCGTCCTCGAAATCCTCAAATTGATCTAGAAGTTATCTTTCCTGAGTAAGGTGTCGTCATGGAGCCCACGTTGTCAACACATGAGCAGCTATGAGCGTATGTCAATTCTAGCAGCACACTCAGAACCCTTTAGTTGCAAGTCTCATCTCATGGGTAGCGATGTGCCGGTTAATCAGCATCGGCAAGAATGGGCACTGTTGGCAGGAATCGGTATCGGCATGCAATAAAAATTGTCGATGCCGATTCCTATTATGTATACTTCATACTACAATAACCCAACGGGTTATCAAGAACAAAAATAATATTGACTTAATATTAGCCAATAGCACAGGTCAAAGATGGCGGCTTCATGTTTAAGTGAGTTCATAAACTTCATGATGACTGTCACCATTAAGTAAATCTTAAAAAAGTAGTTTGAAATCTCAATTTTTAAATTTAATAAGCAAACAAAATTTTTAATAATGAAGAATGGACATTGAGAAACAAGTAAGTATCGGCATCGGCCAAAAAATTAGAATTGGCACACAAAAAAAAAATAGAATAGAAATCGGTAAAATTTCAGAATTGGTACATCACTACTCATGAGAGAAGAAGTCTTTTACCCCAGCCAAAAGATAGAAGACTAAGTCAGCCATCGTAATTGCCCCTCGATTATCAAGCATATTTTAACCATGAACCGTATCCTCTGATGGCGAAACAGAAAAAGAAACAACCCGGAGATACGTTTGCTGCACTGCTCTCCCTTCAACGTGCGAGGACGGCCAATCTAAATCCAAACATACGCAAAAATTACCTAATGTTCGTTGGAAAGAATAAGCTACTTCTGCATCCCAGCTGTACTCTACCAACGGGTCCTGGTCACGAC
>VOMN01086660.1:0-12851 GCA_014899125.1 Orchestia grillus
TATACCCTTCTTCTGTAGGTCAATGGGTGCACTCGTATATGCATACGAGAGGTATGAAGCGACCTCTAAACTAATGACGACCAAGTGTCCCGTTACACGTGGGTTGAGTGGTACAGGGGGGGTGCGTGAGTTGAGGGGATCAGGTGGGGTGCGTCAGTTGAGGATATCTGATGAGGAGCGACGGCCTATCTAATCACGGGCACTCCCCACTCTCCCCGTCTTTCAGTCACCAGTCAGAAGCACCCTTCTCTACCCTCAAAATCAGGAATACTGCTGACAGCCACCAGCCAGTTTCATGAGGGGGTGAGCGATGGTCAAAGTGAAGTAGAAGTAACTTTCTAAGCCACGTCATCAAATTCAGAGAAAACATAATTTAACATGTACGCGTAAAACGATGCCTGCCTGCTAGACAAAGCAATTTGCTAACTAAACATTTAACATTCTGCTCAGCTGCGCGACTTATCACGGGACGTCGAGCACGCTTTCTGAGCGGACAGGCCTCACGTTTCACTAAATGTTAGGGACTGAAGTCAAGTAAGGTTTTAATCCAGTGCAGCAGCTCGATCATTTCGTTAATTATGCGGAAGTAAAATTCCGTACTTATATCGAATTTGAGAAAATTTGTGTACGACATCTCATATCTTTGAAAACAAAACGGTACAGAGATGAAATCACATTAATACAGAATTATATATTTTCTTCGTATCGACTCGTTCACTAGGACCAAATCATATAAAACTCAACTATTAGACACGTTATCATTTTTCGGCACAAATGACGAATACCACAATTTCTTGAAAGATTTCCTTCGACCAGGAAAGTTTCTATAGTCTAGTCGCAAGGAGGAGAGATCCTACTGAGAATGAGCCTATGGAGAGCCGTTGGGTAATCCCCCACAAAGTGGCGCCAAACTTCAAGTCACCTAAACACGGCTCAGTTCAGCTGCTCACCGCGCCTTCGTTTCAGTTCTTTCCTCGACCTTCGTTGGCAGAAATCAGCGGCATTTCATCACATTTCCACCTCAGCTGATGATTGGAAAAGGTCTCTAAGGAAAACGTAGTTTAAGGAAAAGAAAACTTCAAATATTAAAATATGATTAGAAATTTTCAGAGTAAATTCTCAATAAATGCGCATAACAATACAACCCTTAATCATCAATGACTACATTCTTCCCTAAGTAACTAGACGGAGACGAACCTGAATGTACCTAGCTGGTCTGCCTTAAACCGTTGTCCATTTTGGTTGAAATAGGGAAGTTCTCCCTTGAAGAGAGCTCATTAAAAACAGTCTCTTTCCTTGAGCAATGACAATTAAATGCAGCCATACTCAATCTTTTATGCCAAATGCGCTCCATTTCTTATTTATGGCAAAGAATTCAAAAAAGATGCCCAAAAATTGTGTTTAACTTCAATATATTTTACCTGAATTCTGCAACACGTCCGTGGTTTACCCTAACCATCAAACCGCGCTTTTGTACGTGTGAAGATGTACGGTAATATGTTGGTTATAGTCTTGGTTAACAGCTCCATGTCCACATGAAATGTGATCCGGAGAGAGCGAAAAGAATAAACCATTTAGTATGGAGTTTAAAAAACGGGGAATTTATGCATGAGGTGTGTTCTCGTTTAGGATCCCCCACGCATAGAAACAGCAAGTTGAGAATGAATAAGAAGAAAATACGAAGAAATGATAGTAAAAAAAAGGGATCTGAAACTGAGGAGTCCTTTTAGTGCCCATCTGGGGTGGCCAGTTCCCATAGCGTACGCAGGACCAATGTAACTAACCTAACCCTATTGCATATCCTACATATACCCTATGAGGGGTGTGGAGAATTTCCTTCCAGTAGCACAATCTGAGTACCAAATACATTCGGTATCCCATATGCATATTATGTAATACAGAGGTAAGTCGATAATTTTACAAGGAGAATCCTTAAATAATAATTCTATATAATTGGCTACAAATATTTCAATTCTTAGTCGGACTACAAGTCAATGTTAGCTCTATGCGAAGAAAATTTGCATGTTGTCAGAAGAGGGGATATTATCAATGATAAATTTATTTCTTTTGAACAATTACCCATTAGAGAAACCTAAATTATCTGCTAAGTTTGAGCAAAAATTAAACATAGAAGCAAAGCTGGAACTGCTTAGGATCTGTATCGAAAGACAAATAATTACCAGTCTCTGAAGGGATTTGAAATGCATATGTATATAAGCACTGCTGTTTGCCTTTAACGCATCGTTGCAGTTTAACGGTTCTAATACTACAGAACTTTTTGAAGCCTCCCAGCTAGTTTAAACTTAAAATGGTACATGAAGCGATGTAAAACTATGAATGACTGACGCACGAACGAGCGATGAGTAGTATTAAAAGTTGTGGTAGTAGTATAGGTAGTATTAGTAGTAATATTAGTAATAGTAATTGTAGTAATAGAAGTAGTAATATCAGTAGAAGTAGTAATAGCAGTAGTAGTAGTAATAGCTGTAGAAGTAGTAATAGCAGTAGTAGTAGTAGTAATAGCAGTAGTAGTAATAGCAGTAGTAGTAGTAATAGTAGTAGTAGTAGTAGTAATAGTAGTAGTAGTAGTAATAGTAGTAGTAGTAATAGTAACGGTGGTAGTAGAAGTGGTGTTAGTAGTAATAGCAGTAGTATTGTGGGGGTAAAAATAGCAGCGATTAGTTACTTAAACTATCTAGCACCGAAAGAGAAGGGATTTGACTTTGGAGAATGGGGAATCTATGCACACGGTATGTTTCCACACAGGATCCTCTGCACCTATAAGCAAGAAGTAAAGAAGGAAATGAAAAAATAAATAATTATCAAGAAAGAAGGCATAAAAATAGATAAATGCGAAGTGGGCACAAAGAATAGAAATCCCAAAGGCCTAGCTAGAGCTGAGGTAGTGCGAGCGATGAAAAGAGAGCACTGCAAAAACGGAACTCGCTTCCGTCGCCAGCGGTAGAACACCTGCACTCGTGGTGCACCTGTTGACACTTTTACCGGCTGGCCCACCCGTAGTACATATGTAGCTCATCTGTACCGGCTGTAACATCTGTAGTACGTCTGTATTACATCAGTAGTACATCTGTAGTATATTTGTACCCGCTGGTACATCTGTAGTACGCCTGTATTACATCCGTAGTACATCTGTACCAGCTAGTACACAGGTAGTACACACGTACTTGCCGGTACAACTGTAGCACACTCGTATTACACCCTTAGTGCATCCGTAATACACTTGTAGTACCTCCGTAGTACATTTGTTCTAGTTTGTACACTTGTAATATACCTGTAATACTTCTGTGCCCGCTGGTACACTTGTAGAACATCTGTACGTACTCTTGGAATACATCTGTACCTAGTCGTTCACGTGCAGTACACGTGTAGTATATCTGTACTCATTGGCACTCCAGTAGTACACCTGTGATACATCTGTGCCGGCTATTACACCTGTAGTACACTCATAGTACATCTGTAAACATGTACCGCAAGAATGTCATATAAATTTTGTGTGTTTACAGTCAGTGAAAGTTAAAATAGGAGCTAGACGTAACCAAGTAACTGATTTCACGAATCTTGCTAAGTTCGTTAGCAAATTATTTTAAACCGCAGCTTTCCAGCGCTGTATGAATCACTTAGAACCAAATGGGTGAAAAGCCCGAGTATATCTTTCTTCTAAGTATTGTGTACTAGGGGAACTACGTCTAGCAGCGTGAGAGTGTAGTAATTTATATCACTTCTAATTTGGAAGTTACTTAGAATGGCATTGACAAAAAAGTAAAAATCTCTCTATTCCGAGATAATGAAATAATGTCAATTCATAACTCTATCTTCACGTAGCGAACTTTGAATATCAATTAAGATAGTAGCTGCTTCTCAACGATGGCATATTTTTGTTCTGCTGCCCTCACATCAGCAAAGAGAAGAACTAATTGACTAGGGCTGAAATAAAAGAGCCCAAGACGACTCATTGTGAAAGTAACCTTGAAACTGTCGAGTAGACCACCGCTGGCGAGTCAAAAAATAGCAACCCGTAACCCATTCAACCTGCTTGTATTCCTCATTATTATAGTCAATCTTAAATAACAAGGAAACAATATAAAATAATCATGACGCTTATAGCAATTTAAATATATCAGAAACCCTAGTTTCAAGCCTGAGAAAGTGATTATTTCGCTCTAATTTCACATATCGCCACCCTGAAGGTGAACGAAAATGAGTAAAAAAGTGGCGGAGAAAAACCTTCAAAAATAAGTGCTGTTCCCAAACGGGATGTAATTTCTAGTAAATACATTGCAGGCTGCGGCATTGCCGTCCGCTTCTAAATCCTCATTTAGGATGCGCGGGCACATCTCCCTTGCAGGGCGCACGCAAAGCTTGAGGTGACACACCGCGCGCTAGGCCGGTGTGGGGTCCGCTTCCAGACCGGGTATGAAGGCTATCCGGCACACCACCTGACCAGAACAAATGTTGCTCCTCTTATTAAACTGAAATTGATCTCGACACTATGTTGTAAAGCAAGAATAGTAAAGTTCAGTATTCGTTAAGAGTTTCGAAAGTTCCGAAGTCACGAAAAATAAGAGTAGTTTACCTCTGAGCCGGCTGCATCACTGCTGTTGCTCAGTTTGTGTCATAAAATTCACATAAATTTTTTTAGCATTATTTATAACGTCATTACTGTTTAGACTATTTCACTTACAATATATTGCATCATCAATCTTTGTAATTTAATTACTCAAACTAGTCCAACGAAAAACGCAAGCACGATTTATGAGACAAAACAGAGTTATGCTAAATCAAAAAGTGTGAAAGTTTTTCAACGACAAACAATCGTTGAAAGATGACTCGTGCTAGAACGTACAATGAGCCATGCTATGACTCTATTTTGACATTTCATTTCGATAAGTTAGTATTGGGCAAAGAAAGAATAAATGCAAGTATTTTGCGCATCAATGTCATGAGAGTTCGAGCTCACCTGGAAGCAGATAATGAGAAAAAAGCCGACAATGCGACGGCGGTGAGAAGTGCCCCCAAGGCTTGGGGACCAGAATGGGGAGGAGGTGCTGAAGGAGGCGCGGGAGAGGGCGTGTCTTCAAAATAAAAGGTTTGTTATAGCACCTAGTCTACTAAGGTCTGTGTTGTTGATGAAAGCTATTAGTTATTAACAAATAAACTCATAATTTGGTCACTGTATTTCATCGAATTACATAGTTTTTCATTATAATTCATGCATCTTTTCAGGAACAAAAATTTATTATATTCATGATATGGGCAGTTTTTTTAAATTTCTTTTTCACAACTCCCAATCCCCGACCCAGACTAACGCGCCTCTATCCGTATGAGCTGTATTAAAGAGAAGAGTTATAACAGGCCTGTATATTGGATACGCTTTATACGCTCATCTTCTATACAGGGTGTCAACGACACATATCCTTAAATATAAAAAAATTGAGGGCTTTTTATGCTTCTGAAATAATTATCGTACCACGACAAAATTGACTATATCTGCCTGCACACAGTCCAGTCTCTACTTGCTTACTTGTTTTTTGAATTACCATCCATACTTGTTAACGGTGCAAGTCTAAACTTTTTTTAATTAATAAAACAGAAAATTGCGTCTAACATTAAAGAATGACAAAGTTACACGTTTTATTTTCTACATTTAAAAATGCATAAAATGGTGATATAATTCTTGTAAATTTAAAAGCATATAAAATGAAGTGATATAAATTTAAGCATTCTAGCGTATCGATTTTAATGGAACCAACCAACACAAGACTAACGAAGCTCTGTGATACCGTAGAAGTTTGAGAGTAGCTCTGAAAGCTTCTCTCCACTCACACAATCAGTTTGCTAACATTTCAACTACGAATAAAAAGTTATCGAAATCAAATGAAGGAAATTTTATTGTTGAAGCCTCAGCAGGTATTTCATGACGCTTCAGCTCATAAGTACTAAATTAGTTTCTACTGAGGAGTTTTATGCTGAATATACAGGGTGCCACACGAAAAATGGAGCCTGAAATGAAAATAATATGATTCAAAAGTATTTGATGTATTTTTATTCTGTTTCGACCATATTCTTCCTTGAATGCTTTCCAGCAAATGCAACACGTTTTGATAACATATCTTCAGAAATATCGACCAGTAATTATTCTACTGAAGGCTGTCAGAAACATGTTTGCGCAGCAAAGTCAAACAATAAAATGTACACGCCACAAATTAACTATAGTTTAAGTTTTAGAAAAAATTTCTATGGGGATACTTAAAGACGAAAGTATATTCTAGTTCCCCGCAAAATACTGAAGAATTGAAAGGAAGAATCACTTACGAATACCATGTGCTAAAAAATGATCAACAGTTAATCGAACAAGTTGTTTCATCATGGTTGCGATCATGAGCTCAAACGTGCGTGGAAATATGGACGACATGTGAAAGAAACTGCTGGTTAAAACATGCTTACAATACCTTTAATAAAATGATTTACTACATAGTAGTTGTAAGGACTTCCCTCTAAAACTTAAAATAAAGTTAAATTGTGGTGCGTACATTTCATTGCTTGACTTTCTTGTGCAAACAAACATGTATCTGACAGCTTTGAGAAGAGTAATTACAAGTAAGATATTGAAGATATTTTATTAAAACATATAGCAAACGTTTCTGTTTAACCCTGTCAGATATTGCTTAGGCGTTTTTTAAAATGTTTATGTTGAAAAGCGTTCAACGAAGAATACGATCGAAACTTAATAAAATTGCTGCAAATAATTTTTGAATTTTATTATTTTCGCTTTGTGTTCCATTTTCATGGGACACTCTGTATTGTCCCGCTTTTTAAGGAATAAATGTTATTTTTAGGACACAGCAGTTATGCTGCATAGCGATGAGCGCGTACATCTTCCGAAATCATGCTGAACTAAAAGAAAAAATAGTCAGACCTAAAATATTTTCTATTCAGAGTGCCGAGGGAAGCTCCTGCAAGGGTCCGACAGCGTTTTAGCTTCTGAATGGCTGCGGCTGACCGAGGTCTCACCCTTTAAATGTCGAGCGCCGATACTACTGGGCGGAATGCTTACCCCCCTGTCTAATTAAGCGATTTTTGATTTACTCAATCGCATGCCGCAGAACACTATACACTGCATACAGTAAAACTGGAACTGAATACAGTACCTTGGATACCTTGAATATGTTTCGACCTCCAAGCCTCAGCCACACTAGGGTGCCGTCGCTCTGTGTGCATGGTGTGCCTTCGGATATGCGCGAGCTGTTGAATGAGGCCGTTTCCCTCTGCCGTTTGATAGAAGACGTCCAGGGAACCATCGAACTCTCTCAGATCTTTTAGCAGAGAATTGAAGAGTCTGGGTCCCATCACGCAGAAAGACTGTTCATATCAAGTTCGAACGCTGCCAGCCGCCCTCGCATTGAACGTTAGCACAACACACACACTCAGCAACACTTGAACTGAATACACAGAATTCAGTAATGCACAGTACACGCTACACAAGGAAGGTAGCACTAAGGGTGGCAAAAAAAACGCAGGCATGGCAAAGCGCTAGCAGTGCAGGAAGACGTCTTCACGATGCAGTACGCTCCATATAACTGATAGCCTTCAGCCAGGACATGCTGGCACTCCGAGCTAAGGAGCGGGGCCTCAGCAAACCACAGCCATCTAGAAGTTGACTCACCGTCGCCCACTTACGGGAGTTTCCCTAGGCTTAGGATTTAAAAATGCGTAGATTCTAATAATTTTTTATTTCAGTCGGCGCGATTTTGGAAGATGTACGGCACTCCACACTTATCGAAGTGCAAGTGATAGCTGCATGTCGTAATAATTCAAGAATAATACAAGTGTATGAATGATTTTTACGCTAACTGTAGGTAAGTAATACTAAAGCCGGGAACAAACGCAGGCATGGCATTGGGCGAACAGCGCAGGAATACATATGTTCACGGTGCGTCGCATTGAACTTAAGTGAAAGCCTACCACCAGGCTGTACCGGCTCTCAGGGTAGAGGGCGTAGTCTCAGCCATCCTCAACCAATCAGAAGCCGACACACGGTCGCACACTTGCAAAAATTTCTCCAGGCCTAATGACTACAAAATTTTTCAGGTCTAACTATTTTTTCCTTTAGTTCAGCTCGACTTAGCAGAAGTACATAGCTCTTCGCTTATTACAATGCTATGTGACGGCTGCATGTCATAAAAACAGGTATTTAAATGCATAGTACAAATATATCAGATATTTTGAGAGCAAACATCTCTAAAACGAAGTTTTGACTGACAGAAAGTAGAACATTACCACTAGCGTAACCGGGGTAATGTTTGTTTTAATATTCTACCTTTTGTAAATTGTTGATATAGTTGAATGTCACCAACTGACCTGTAAGGGACACGTTGCCTTGCAGAGTGTCGCTGTGAGGCATCGCGTTGCTGGCAGGAAAGCTTTCTATTTAGAAAAAAGAAATAAACATTAATTTCATAGTCCTAGTACAGCAGTTTAAAAATTAGTGAAAAACACTTGTAACATCTTTTAATACGGAGTACTTGCGATCCCCGTTATACAAAAAATATATTTTAAAAGCCTAAACAATTTAAAATAAATAAAATTCGAAAACCATTTCCTGCTTATTCAATACAAAAACGAATACACGACCTAGTCACTTGAACACTCTAAGACTCGTACGGATGTCAGCACCAACACATGGCGACTAGAAGCAAATGTCAACGCCAACACATGGCGACTATCAGAAAATGTCAACACCAATACATGGCGACTAGAAGCAAATATCAACACCAACACATGGCGACTCAACATCAACACGTAGCGACTAGCATCAAGTCGAATAACGTAAAGACATGCGCTACACTCTCACACTTATTCACACATGTGCACGAATACACTTTCAGAGAACCTTTCATTTTCAGAGAACCTCCCATCTACAGACAATGCATACTAATGGATATCCTATGCAGCAGAAAAAACCTGTTGGTATAAATGCATATTCCATTGACCAGAATGTTCGGTATGAAAATGCAGAATGGTCACATGCAGAATATTTACTTCAACAGATAATATCTCCCTCTTAATAGCCCGTTAGCAAGAGGTTCAACTCTAAAGCGAAAATTCATATATTTTATAGCTTTTTCCTCAGGAACTCTTACACTACGACTGAGGTAATTTTAGCTCTGACGAGCTTTTACAAAAGCTAATTGCTACTGTGCGCAAGATGTTTCTTATGACCATCAGTGCAGCTAACATACAGAGACAGGCATGTAACTACAGCGCAACAATCACTGAAATCCACCTGCAGCTTCGGTTCATTTTGTTTAAAATTTTACAGACACTGGGGAGAATTTCCACCCGCAGTTCAGAAGATTCGCAATTTTACTTCAATCTTGATTTTTTCTAGCGGAGTTAAATCAGAACCACCTACAAACTGCGCAATTAGATGCTTTTGGCGAGTGGTGCGAAGAGGGTACCCGTGTAACGCGCCAGTTGCGTCGATCGTAACTGCCGAGCGGTCCCAGCGTCGTCAGCCTCGGACGTCACCCGTTGCGGCAGAGCGGGCCACTTGGATAGAGAGCTCGAACTCCACCTCGTTACAGGACTACGGCATGGTAAATTCTTCCTCTTAAATTTTTTAATCTTTGTTCATTTTGAACATTTGAGATTTAGTTTTCTTATGTCTATTTTTTAACTAAAATTATTCCTCACCTATAAAACTTTAACCTTAAATAGTGTTCTCCTGGATGGGAGCACTCGTAACCCCATCTGTTATGACGTAAAAATCTGATTGGGTGCATACCTAAATAAGTAGTTCATATTTGATTAATTATCGCCTTATCACCTAACTTTTTTTAATTCTCAGAATTTTAAATTATTCTAAATAAGAACATTTACCAGCGAATTTCAACTTTATTTCCTTATTGCCTAATAGTCGAGTTGCACCGTAGGAAATTTAAATCTTGGTTGGGAATTAGAAAATATTCTTACACCCATACTTATAATTGTTGCAATATTTATTTATAATTTTCAAAAGCCTATAAATCTAGCAACTAATGAAGGTTATTTTTTTCTCTAGTATCTCAAGTCTTCGATCTTCCGAATAGTTCTCAGCCCTTTCTCTGGCTTTGGTCTCTCGCCATGAGTCGGTGTCCCGTTCTCACCGGAGACTTAGGTAGGGGATTTGAATATTTAACATTATTTGTTTATATTATAAAGCTAATATTTATTTTCCTTAATGGGGTTCTTCAATGACCAGTAAATATTTATCACGAGTCCTGCCTCTGGACTCCTGCTGTTGGCTCTGTAGCCTTCGACTGCATTCGATCAGAAGGGGGCCTCTGAAATTGGAACACTTAACTTCACTGAGACTGCTGAACGCTTCGAATATTCGGCCAGTGCATCCACGCGTCGTCTTCTCTTGAAGCCTTATTTGTCTACTTATTCATATGTATTCATTTTTGAACGATACGGTAAGGTATAGAACCCTTTTTATACTGTGAAAGCCTTTTTCCCGCCGACCGTTTCCTGCAAAGGCAGTGATTTTAAAACTTTTTGGAGTAAAATGAGAACCTTGCTCTTTTTGGTTAAGCTGACTCAGGCTGGAAAATGTTTTAAAATTTTTATCTCTACAGGCGTCACCTAATCTATGCGTTCCATGATCGTAATCGAAATTAAATTTATCAGTTATCGTTTGTGCACTTTTAATATTTCTAAAAAAGTATGAATAAACGCATTAATTTCAAAGAATAAACCTAAATTAACTTTATATCCTTCGATAGCGATACAGCTCTGAACGGAAATCAGTAAGGCTTTTTTTAATTTACCGTAATATTTACTTCTGTGCTGAGGAACTTTTTAAAGCGTTTCGATTGACATGAAATTAAGTTCGGTACACAAGTTTGGGAATACTGACGAGCTACTTTACTTTAGAAAAAAATTAGCTGCAATTGCAAATGAAGACTTGTGCTACTAGGGTTAGTTGTAATAAACCTGAAATCGGGGATTTAGCATGATCCTTGGCGAACTCATTTTCCACTTCTCATGAATTTATAAAACCATTTCCCAATTCTGTCAGCAGAATCAATCGCATTCAGCATTCAATGGAAACAACTTCAAAAATGAAACGATTCGAGCAGTGCAAAGCCAACCACATCACAAACATTGGCTTTGCATAAGTTTTTACACGGCAGTCTCACGGCTGATTTTTGTATTAATTATAATTATTTATTTGCGATAATGTTAGTAACAGATATGAATAAGCTTAACGAAACAGATGATTTACCAGTTTGAGGGTTAGTCGCTCTGACTTCAGCTTCAGGCGGCTGCTGGTACGCGTCGAGGTTTGAGTAGTCCGCTGTGTAGTCGTACGAGCTGATCAAGCCGGGAGTGGAGGCGTAGTCGCTTGGGGACGTACCGTCTGCGGAAGATCATGAAGACAAAATATTTAAAAAATCTCTAAGTTTAAAAAACACAGAATGTCTAGATGCGTAAAGAGTTTGCATTGAAAGAGAAGGTGTGGAAAGGAGATAAATGTCCCAGAAAGATTTGGAATTGACTAGTCCTCATTTTCTCGAGTGAAGTTCATCCGTGTCCCATGCCGCACGTTGAAACGTTGATAATGCTGTAGCTCAATAGTGTGCAAATTGGAAAGTAACAATACACATCAAACTGCATATGTAGAGGCGAAACACACTAACTGTTCATTTTTCGTTACAATAACAATGGACTAGATTGGTAAATATAAATAAAACGAATGACAATTGTAATGCTTGTACTATCGAAATTTGTTTCCCTTTAAATATCAGGCAAAAGCCGTTAAGAAACATTCAATGGCCCAGCTGTCATCATTGCACTCCACAAAAGTCCTAGTATAAAAACTTTTTAAATATCTTATTCCTATTTTCAACAAAATTTATCTAAAACAATATCTATGTAATTAGTAGCCATTCAAGTTTTTGCAAAGACTGATCAATGACGGTAGTACTGTAGTGCGTAAAATATCATTAATACTTACTGAATCAAAACTGCAGAGTGGAGGTGAAAAACTCGCATTAAATGCACGTACTGGTTAATTTTCTTTTAGACAACTAGTTTAACTTATTTGTCGGAGCATGAGCGATCGGTAATAATTTGGCCGCCTGAATATTTACATCAATTATTTTATAAATTTATCAACGGAGAAGCTGAAAAATTAAACTGGGTATTTTGTAAGCGTTAATGAGCCTCATTTGCATGAACGAACAAGCAAGAAAGCATACCCTCATTGATGGTGTGGAAGAAGAACGGTTGCTCCAGTTCTACGTAGCCGTAGTCGTTTTCAGCTCGAATGTGCACCTGGTACTTGCTGCCTGGAACCAGGCCAGTCAGGTTCTTTACCTGAGCAAAGGTGGGAGAAATTCTTTACACTTCAAAATTAACTGGTTTCGATGTTCATTCAATACCGCTAAGTCGTAATCAAATTAAAGCCAAACATTTACAATAAGCACAAATTTTCACCTTTCTACTGCGATAGTAGAATATAAATAAAATAAATAGATAAATACTATATATAGGTGTACCTTGTTAAACGATGTCTCGCTTTACGACATTTGGCTCTTATGATTTCCTTTGATTTATCACTTTTTTCGGGAACTTAACCCAATCGAACGAGGGCGTGTTAATTTATAGCCAGGATAAGGAGTACTGACAAGCGAGGGTGAAAGTCGAACTGCAGGCTTTGGGAATGTTTAGATGTGGCCCGAAACGTTTGACATAATTTGACGTTTCGCATCACTGGTGAGGCCGGGAGAAAATGAGGGTTTTTGGAGAAGTCAGTATGGGAAGGACAGAGCCAGGGGGCAGTCAGT
>VOMN01086672.1:0-12426 GCA_014899125.1 Orchestia grillus
CAAAGCGGCGGCACCCCAGTGTGGCCCGAGCATAAAGGCCTAAACATTTTCAAGGTATTCAAGGTAAGCCCAAATTATTCTTATCGAAAAGACTGCACCAAGCTTGTACGACCAACTAGCAGCGGCCTTGCGAACCAATGCCATATAACAACATTGGTCCTTCTAGTAATGAGCCTTCAACGACTAATTCATTTTTCCCATCGACCTGCATTTAGCTTTGAACGAGAAACCACATATTCTCAACCTTACGAATGTGAGCAACAAACCCGCAAGAGAGTCGAGGTGATAATTTAAGCGTAATAATTCAAGTCATTTAGAACCTTGATCTACCAAGTTCTGGGGTTCAGTGCCTCTTATCCACCCAGAATCAAAATTTTCTGTCAGTAAACGCGTTTGCTGCCTCAAGCCCATTTCCCGCATTCAGCTTTCTACATAAAATTGGCAGTATTCTTACGGAACGGGACATCGGTGTCCCGTTCCATAAGAACTAAAAAATAACTAAAAGAACTAAAAAAAATTAGCGACTTAAAGAATAGTCGCTAAAGAGCTAAGATGCCTGTAGAGAGGCTGAGACTGACCCTGCTGCCCCATGCTCTGAGGCGGAGGCGACGACCCGGCCGTCACGAAGCCGTTGTGGGAGTAGCTCATGTTGGCGGGCATGGCCACGTCGTTGACCTGCTGGTTGTTGAAGGGCAACATCGAGTGCCCTGGGGCAAACTCCGAGTGCCGAGGCACCAGCACAGGCGGCAACACTGCAACAGTAACACCGTTTTACGACAGGAACGAGATTTGCCTACACATTGGATTATTAGTTAGGTTAAAGCTGCCTAGCCACATGGGACGCAATCTCGAGGGTGTGAAAAAAGGGAATATTTAGTTTGGAGGTGAGAAAACGTGGACGCTATGCTTTCCTACAGTATAAGTCTCCAAGGTTTGAATCGCTTTAAATGGGAAGTTTTTGTCAGTCTCTCTGATAGGAGGGATTGCCTGCGTGCTTGCTTGCTTCTGCAAGGCTCAGAAAATGGTGACTACACAACTGCGGTTTGCAGATAATTCAGAAAAGCTAATGCTTAAACTTGCTGCTATAATCAAAACCTTTTCAAAATTAAAGTAAGAAAGTTATGCACCACAAAAGATACTTATTGTCCCTAGCAACGAAGGAATGTTTTTTTTTTGCACAAGTTCGTTTCAGAAGACATACAGATCAGGGAACTGGAATCGAATTGTTCGAAGAGAAGCTCAAGGGAAACTGTACCTCAACATTGCAGGATTTCACACCTACACGAGCATACTCAATGGAGAACACGTCCACAAAGCGCCAGGGTTCGGAATTTTGGAGCTTCGTGCTGTCATCAGTTCCATCGCTCCCATCACCACTACAAGCCTACGCTATAAGGGATTCTACACGGGTGTCTCGAGAGCGAGTCGTCTCCAATGAAACATGATTAAATACTGCTCGTGTTCGTGGCGAGGGATAATAATAAGCTACGGGGCGTATAGTTAATAAAAATGCTAGCTAAAAAGAGGAGCACATAGCAGCTGAAGTGAGACAATGGTGATGATGAAGTCGTTTTATACCTCTTTCCATACAGCTTTGTTTTCGAGTTATAAAAGACAGACAATCAACAAGAACGATATACAGCTCATCGAGACTGAGCTTTTCATACTTAAAAGGAAAAAGAAAAGCCATAACTTAAAAAGTTACAGAGGAAACTATTACTATTCTTGTAACTATTTGTTAGTTTACGCTCCCTAGCCACAGGGAATACAATTGCAAGACCCCGATAAGAACGGACCATTTAGTATGGATTAAAGGGAACTGGGAATCTATCCACGAGGTGTGTTCCAACGCAGGATCCCTTGCGAATAGAAAGAGAAAGTTAAAAAGAAAGAGGAAGAAAAGACAAAGACAAAATTGTAAAGATGTAAAAATGGAAATAAATAAAGAGGGCACGATAGATAGACGTCCCGAAGGGCTATGTCTGCAGTAACCTAAGAGTGCCACCCCTGACGACGCAGCAGAAACCCATTCAGCGCTCACCAGGACTCTCGACTCTCTTGTAGTGGTAGGGGTTGACGCACACCTCCTTCTGCTTAGCAGAGAAGGGGTACTGGCAGATCTCCAGGGGCTTGAGCTCGTGGTGGCTCTGGAGATCCGGCCAGCGCCACACCCGGCAGTAGATGACATGGGGCAGCCCCTTGCGATGGGACACCTGCACAAGCGCATCTCCAGTACTCTCAAACTTCGGTAGTTGTACGGTTTTATTTTCGTTCGACTCGATTTTAGATTACACTTTTAGTCGGAGTTATGTGAAGATAAATTAGACCTAGGTTAATTCTGTGGGAAACGTTCTCTCAGTTTCAGCGCGTTCGGTTTCGAAAAGACATGTTTTTGGTGAACCTCGTATCACAAATACTGCTGGGCTCACATAGTCGCCCTCGCAGCGACAGCTGGGTTTGACAGAAAGGTCGTGTGTTCTTCAGTCCCGGCGGTGTGTGTTCCAACAGTTCATGCGAACTCAATCATCGTAAACGAGGGATTAGTAACAAATGAAGCTTAACTCTTCTCCAATAAAATTATTTCGGTGACAAGGATACACATAGGTTTGTTAGAAAAATTGGCTGCCACGTCATGCATTTATGCAATAAGATTGCATTTAGGTTTTTATGAAAAACTGGCATAATTCTTATGATAGCGGATTTTGAAATCCATATAGGCGGTAAGGGATTAACAGCAAGACATGATTGCGAAGATGATAATAAAGTTTACAAAACGATCAGGGAGAAGAAGACTACACGATACATACCCGTTCATGAACATGATAAAGCTGTAAACTCGGAATTTTGAAATAAGAACTTTCATGCGTGATAATTCAAAGCATTTACGACCTTGAGCTTCCGAGTTCTGGAGCTCAGTGCCCCTTTATTCATCCAGAGTCAAGATTTCACGTCAGTTAAACAAGTGCGCTGTTACGCGACGCACATGTGCACCATGTACTATTTTGCTACTTTCCGCTCGACTGCTATTTAGCCATGTTTATCAATTGTAATCTTGAGCTCTTGCCTCTGACGCACATGTGCGTCTTCGTTGATTATGTGTGTACTACAAGCGCTTGCACTTGGTAGAACCACTACAATAAGTATAAGTACAAACGCATCGCTAAAAACAATTATGATGGCATGAAACAGCGAAGCCAACTTTCATGGTGGCAATGTCAGTGTTAACTGTTTGCGTTAGAAGATCACGCACCGAAACTTGTGCTACGCACTCAGGCAAAGGTTGTGCAGAAGCGTGACTAAACAGACATTACTTAAATAGCCCCCACCCTAATTTTAGAACGTTTAAATAATTCTGCGTGGGCTTGTGCAAGAATTTTTGAAGTATTTTTTTAACGTTAGTCAACATCAAATATTTGCTTCATCAGCACTAATTAAAGTGTCTCGTGTATAATATTCCCGCCTCCACTTTTTATTCCACCCACGCCCACTCTCAAAAGACGGACATGAATGGGTAGATGTATTTCATACAGACACGTACGACACCACTACCTCTCTTTGCCACATTTCTCTCGCATCTCTCCCACAAAACCCGTGGTTCCGTAGCACATGTGACAGCATGCTTGCCTCCCGTACAGGAGATCCCGGTTCGATGCCCCGAGATTGAGTTCTTCCCTTGGGAAAAGAACCTCGAACACGACCCTGCTTAATCATCAATAAATCATCCTGAGAATATCCGGAGCCGTGGTTGTCGCATTCACAAGGTCACCGTCAATCCCACAGACCGTGTGGACGAGCGCGCCTCCTCGGGAAAAGGCGGCAAATCAGTGTGGCCTGGGTCATGGTGCCCCCAAACTAACACCGAGGTTCTGAGACACCGGCACCCCCCGCTGGGCTCGTGGTGCACGCGCGGGCCCGCCGATCGATACGCCGCCTACTGGCTCACGCACCGCCGACACCCTGCACACACACACACACACACACACATGCACGACAGGAGCGCTCCTTCAAAACAAACTTGTGGTGCTTTGGAGGCTGAGTGCAGGATTGTTGCCCGAGTCCTTGCGTCCTGACATCCACTCAATGAATGACCCAGTCTTCTGGCAGCGCACGGCGTATGGTTTGTTGCTTGGATATCCTAATGGCGAGATTGTTATTGCTTTTTACTTCATATTTAACGGTAGTAGCCTTTCGATTTTCAGTCCCTATGGGATGGATGATTTCATGCATTTTTTTGGTATAAAAGCATGATAGTGTCATTAGGTCTTTTGGTATCGAACAGCATAATTATTTCCAAGATATAATTTTAGTACTGAAGGAATGATTACTGCAATATTCAATTTTTTCTTGTACGTAGGCAACCACAAGATTGCTTCTGATGACAAGACTGTCGAGTCAAATTTATTATTAGAAAATAAAGACCCGGTTTTAATATTATTTAACGATTGATTTCCGAAGTGACCTGATCATTTTGACTATATCGTAGCAGCGGCAATCTAGCAAAGCTGTAGTTCCCTACGCGGAGCTAGATTGTGTTTATTATGGTGATTTAAAAGAAAGACATCAACGTTTTTTACCGTGAAATAGAAGTCAGCGAGACGTAAAACTTCAATATCGAGTGAACATTGAAAATCACGTTCGAACGGACGTATCCGATGGCGGGTGTTGGGTATAGGGTACAAACACGTAACAAATTTTGACCAGCGTTTGAGATGGCGCTCCAGCACGCTGTGCTCCCGTCAGCACACACTTCCCCACGGCATTGGCCATCTGCAACTTAACTCTATGAAGTGCTTCCATTAATGAAAAATCGTCAAAAAATAATAACTCCTGCAAAATTATTCGAACTCATTTCTGTTGTTTGGTTTTTACATGATTTTCTTCGTTTGTGAAAGCTGTCTTAACAACAGTATGATGGACCCATGCAAGTTACGAGTGCCTTCACCAGCCAGCTGTCTACCTGACACCTTCGTCAGTGAAATGTATGGCTACTGAGCGAATGACTCGTGAAGTACAGGGTTTGATCCCATGACCTGACAGATAAAATGAATGAGCGTCGAGAATAAAAAGGATATCTCGCACTCGGACTGCAGAACAATCGCGGCACCTGAACATTCCCAACTCGGTCGGTCTCAGCGTGTGAATCCAAAAATACACTTGGATTTCTCTTCTGAGCAGGGAAGCGCTTCAATTTTTTTATTAAAACATTATGCGATGTTGCTTGTTTATGCGATGTTTTAGTCGCTATATCAGCGTCAAATGCAGTAAGATCTCGGGCGCAAGCAGACTGAGAACACAATTCACTGACAACGGCCAGCCTAAGCAAGGGTAGAAAATTACCAGCAAGCTCTATAAATATATGAACACATGATATTGATACGATGAAAATGGCCGCTACTATGATCCTAATTTTTGTCCACGCATCGCGTTTATATCCTCGTACAGCATATCCATGATCTTTACATCTGTTTATTCAGAGCATTTCATAGGGCAGAAGCCGAAACACTGCGCGCACACACACAGCGCAGCATCAAGGGTTACCATGTAAAGCTCTCTTGACTGACGACAACGAACCTCTCCACAATATTCTGGTGAATGCACTCTTTCTTGCACGCGTAAACGGGATACCGGCGAACACGAGCCACCCGCATTGGGAGACTCGCATTATACATTCATTGTATAATTTTCACGGATAATTGCGGAATTTCTTCTGGATATTTATTCATTTTCCCGATATTTTGATTCGTACACAACTCGTCAAACCCAGTAAAAGTGCATCCACAGATTTCAAGCGTTATAAATATCATGTATCCAAGATACAACATTATTCTCTCAGGTTGTAGAAGAGCGCATGCAATTAGGATATTGTGATGTGAAAGTGTGGTTACTAAGGATAAAAATGTAAGTACTCAAAAAAACTATTCTTTTATATTAGAAAACGAAGGAAGCGAAATATTAGATCTTTCATTCTTCTCGCACAATTCTATTTTTATTTAACTTGGCATCCACCCAACTGTCGTACGGTATCACAGATACGTAATACCGATATTTAAAACCGGTGGATACATTCTTCGAGGACACCCTGCACAGCGAGTACTTCCGCGCCCGCGAAAACATCGGCGCCCTTCTGCTATGCGTCCGCCGCCAGGACTCCTCGTAGTTATCAAGGCCTTACTGCTGGTGTACTGTTGCTATAACAGGACTGCTGGTGTGTAGCAATAACATTTCCTGCATGTGAAGTGGTGAGAAAAGCAAATAAACATGCGATTACTGACGAAGCTCGTGTAGCAGAGGGCTGGAAGCTCCAGAGCACAGCTGGATACAAGACTCCACAGCTCCGCAAGGGTCTCGTCCGCCCTGCCCCCAAGCATTGCCGCACCCTCATGGGAGTGGGTATTATCATTTTAAGGTTCCCATCCACGTGAAATGTGATCCCACGAAAGAGAAAGCAAGGGACCATTTCAAATGGACTTCTGAAAACAGAGAATCTATACACGTGTTCCCACACACGATTCTTGCGCATAGAAACAGTAAGTAGAGAAATACGAGGAAAGAAAGACAAAGAAGAGATGGCGAAGTAGGTGAGAAAATTGAAAAAGTAAAGTGGCCACGAAAGACAGAAATCCCGAAGTATGTTCTAGAGATGAGGTAAACTAACGGTACGCCTGGGTCGCCATAGCATGCGATAGAGAAACGCAACTATCCTACCCAACCCTACTGCCTATCGTACGCCCCCTTGCCTATCGTGCGCAAGGGTTCGAGACTGGCTATAAGTTAAGCCGATCAATTAGGGTGGTCAGAAGGGTACGTAAGAATACAGTACTTACATGAATAAGCTGGTGTTTTAAATATGTAAAAAGTAAAGGAGTTCCCTTTCGCGCAGCCATAAAGGCCATTGTGACCCATGCCTATACTCTGTTCTTGTAGCATCAAGAGGAACAGGTGCTCGCATCACCCCTGGACAGGATACCAGTCTGTTCCAGGCTCTACCCCAGCACGAGTCGGTACCCGTTTTCCACGTGTGTGGAGTGGGCAACTTGGCGCCAGGTGCAAGCGGACTCGAACTGCGGACTCGAACTCCTGACCACTAGGACCGCAGTCGAGTATCTCACCCACCAGGCTATTCAGACGTTATTTTAAATGTGTACTTCAACTTGATTTAATTTGCTATGAAATCGGTGAGTTATGCAAGCATAGTTGATCAGACTTTTACATTTGAGGGTTAATCGGGGTTCCAATGTGCATGAATATCATCGAATTCGATGAATATGTAGGTAGAAGAAACAACCGAAGCCGCTCATAAGAGAAGTCGATAGAAACGTGTGACAACCTTCCTATCGAAAGAGAAAGATGGTGAAACAAATATCGCTCACAAAGATAAACACACCAGAATCTAGCAACAAGAACTAGTGACTCCATTAAGAGTACAACTAAGATTATTACTAAGGAATACTAATTCTCAAAGGCGGTGTCTTCTCAAGATTCTTCGAAGTATCTTAAATCTTCCTAAATGATACGATAAATGTTTACTGATAATAGCGTGGCGTGCCAGTGCTGCAGTGCGTGCTACCACCACGCCAGTGAAGGCAGTAGAAGCGTGGCGTACCAGTGCTGCAGTGCGTGCTACCACCACGCCAGTGAAGGCAGCAGAAGCGTGGCGTACCAGTGCTGCAGTGCGTGCTACCACCACGCCAGTGAAGGCAGCAGAAGCGTGGCGTACCAGTGCTGCAGTGCGTGCTACCACCACGCCAGTGAAGGCAGCAGAAGCGTGGCGTACCAGTGCTGCAGTGCGTGCTACCACCACGCCAGTGGAGGCAGCAGAAGCGTGGCGTACCAGTGCTGCAGTGCGTGCTACCACCACGCCAGTGGAGGCAGCAGAAGCGTGGCGTCCGATGCTGGCAGCTACAGAGCAGGCAGGCGAGACCAGCTCCTTGCATCGGCCGTAGTTCCCAGCTACGCAACAGCGAGATGACATCAGCACGGGGGACAACATAATTACTTCTCGTCGCGACAATTGGATACACATGCCAAGGAATCCTGTTCAACTTGAAATTATAATGCAATGAAACCTAATTGAGAAGCGTGACAAGATTTGAATGTTTACGGGGTGCTTTTCTATGACGATCCTACGGATACTTACCTCGTACACGAACTGAAGCTATTCATAACAGCAATGACTGGGGAGGTAAATGAAGTGCACGTGCATCAGGAGAGAACTTTACGAAAAATCCCTGAACTTCGATGATGAAACTCGCCAATATTGTGCAAAGAATTCGATTATATCCTTGCATTGTTATCAACGTGTTTTGCTTTCCCTTCCTCGTTGGAACTTTTACCCCACCTAACTCTACGCTAGAATTGACCTTATTCTAGTTCTTTTCACAAACTTTGCAAGGTCATCTAACGCATGCTACAAATCTGATATGTTTGTTTGTTTGAATGTTTGTGAGCTTATACGCTGGATTAACTGAGCCTGAGAAAACTCCACACATTTCAAACAATGATAAGCAAAATTCAATATGTCCTTATATGTTAATATAAGTAGTAGTGAAAATAAGAGTAGTACTAGTAGTAGTAGAAGTAGTATAGATAGCAGTGCTTCAGTGACTAAGATTATTTCACGCCAAAAGAGAAGGGACCATTTAGTATGAACTTTATGTGGAGAACGGGAAATCTATGCACAAGATGTGTTTTCACACAGGATTTACAACGCATCGAAACAAGTTCAGAAATAAGAGGAAGAAGAGACATAGAAGAGATAACGAAGAAGGTGTAAAAATGGAAAGAAGCAAAGTGAACACGAAAGACAGAAAATCCGAAGGCCTATTCAACAGCTGAAGTAACCTAACGGCACCACCTGGGGTCGCCAGTCCCCATAGCATACATTTGACTAATATAACCCTATTGCCTATCCTACTTTTCCATGTACTCTGAAGGTTCGACGAATATGAAATAGGTACACATGCACGCAATATGTACACATGTATGGAATGTGTACACATGTATGGAATGTGTACAAATATATGCAAAACGTACTCGTAGTAACGGCATAAGCACAAATTCTTCAGAAATAAAATTCGGAGATCAAATTCCACAGTCACTCATACATACTTAACGAAAAGATGTAGTATTCCTCTCCGAAATCCATAAAAAAAAAATTAATTGACATTGTGCTTACCAAATATATATATTAATGTTAATGGTACCTTCACTATTCAGCTCTCTACAACACTCCACTCAAATACTTACATTATTGGTCATTTACTTATTTTATTCGCATTTGTGACATTAGATTCTGGATGTCTGCTTCATCCATTAGATGCAATGTACGTGTTGTCTAGTAAACACTATAGGCAAGATACATCAATGTTACTTCAAAAATTATGTTGGCATGGGCAGGCCGGACGTTTTCCAGGCACTTAACTTACTGAAGGACCGGAGTCTTTTACCTTATTCATCTGACCAAACCATAAGCAGGAGAGGCTATCGTGAACCATTAGACAGTGGCACCCTCTGAGGGGGTGAGCTGAAGACAAGTATCCTTTCTTTCATTGTGGGGACTTGGCACTTCTCGGGAGAGAAACAATGTACTTCTACATTGTTTTCATCTTCTGCATTTGCGGTTTGAAAAATTAGTCCGCGTTTACGAAAGCGCTATGAATGAATAACACGCATTTGGACCAAATAAGGTCTTCCAAGTAAAGCAGACGCGAATGCTCGATGGCTGTGGGGCTACTCATTCTTGAGCTCACTGAAGTAGATGGAATGATACTGGATGCATTATGGTGTTTCCAGTCTTGACGCATGACTGGATTGTCAAATCCAGCATTGGTGTATCCAGCATTGGTTTATCCAGATTGGTGTAGGACTGGGTTAATGGCGTTTCCAGAAAATGACTCCCGCGTATTCGTTTTTTTCACACATATAGGGCCAGGCAAAATGATCTGACACATTGGTAGGTTTAATAAAATGTAAATGAAGCAAAGAAACAAAAAAGTGATTAATTTTCAAAAGTACATACAATGCCATTTTGTTTCATTATGTTTTAAAAATTAAATCAGTCAAATAGGATCCATTATGTCCATTATTGTCCACACACCGTCGAAGGCGTTCACGAAAGTTGTCTATCACTAGGTGGGTCATTTCATGTGGAATGACGGTAATTTCTTGACGAATTGCATCTTTAAGTTGTTCAATGGAAACAAAACAAAATAGGATTATATGAAACGAAATGACATTATATGTACTTTTTGAAAATAAAAACCCCTTTTTTGTTTCTTTACTTTATTTGAATTTTATTTAACCTACAAATATGTCAGATCATTTTGATTGACCCTGTATAATGACAACGTTTAGGGGGCAGGCTTCATCAGGCGCAATAATTGTTTAATAAAACTAAATAAAGTCCTGAGCAGCCTTGACAAGCTAAGAAGGCAGAACTAACAACAGGTAATTGAGAAAAAAAAATCGGAGGTACTAAAACTCAAGTCGAACTTCAGATCAACGTTCGTCTTCATGAAGACCTGAGAAAAAAGCGCGACACTATGGAGACAATTGAGGACTTTACACAGAGCAAAACAAGTGGGGAAGTGCACAAAACCAGACAAACGCACGCTAACCTAGAGAAATTCAATGTATAATAGCAACACATAGAAATTGCTTGGGGTTGTAAATGATATTCAGAAATTATTTCTTAGTTACAAGTACATATGGTCAGCTTCGGGAGCAAAACAGTGAATTACTTTGGAAAAGGCTAACAAACAACTGTGAGGTGACAGGAAAAATTTTGATGGAGAGGGGCCCAAGGGGAGACTAGGCCTAGGGGCGATGACGCGCCCTTCGCTGCCCCGTTTCAGCAGCGCTACAAACACAACTTATTTCTACAAGGGAAGTGCGGTCAGTACATGGAGGCGAGGGAGAAGCTCCTGATCACCACTCACCCGATTCAACTCGTCCGTTATCACAACGACCACACACCGCTTTGGCAAGGGAATAATAGATAGTGTTTTTTGCAGCGCCATTCAGGCAGATGAACTGTCCTACCTAACACCACGGGACACACACGTGCACGGCGGCTCAATTTAGGTTTGTGTTTCGCGCAACAAATGACATTTTAGCGTGTGTTGTCCCAGCCGATCACGGCGACCATTAATATAACAATGGCAACACACAATGCTACAAGAGACGGAGTGTACAGAGACGGGTGCCAGCCACGACGACAATGATGATGACGTTGATGAATACAGGCGACTCAATTAGGCCATGACGAGCTAAAGGGAGCGCTGATCAGCAAAGCGCTCTCAAAGGTGGTGCCCATATACATGCGTAGGTAGAACTCTACAGTGACCTCAATTACGCCTTCCAGAATAATCCACTGGTTTACGTTCGTTTATGATTCGTAAGGGCGCAACTGACCAAGTCTGGATCTAATTTTTATTTTTGGTTGGTTTTCCTCATGAGGCAACCATCGATCTGTACGGAAAATAACATTTCAGTTGTTACTCTGAAAAGGTATTTTCTTTTCCTGATGGTGGAAAAAAAGCTAAGAACCATTCGTCTGAACACTCGCTACCGGCAGCGTAAAGATTACTCTCGCTCGTACGCCACTTTGAATTTACGAATAGAAGCGCATTAATAAAAGTTACCAGCAGGAAATCAAAGCATTGAAATTATGGTCACAAAAATGATACTTCTACGCGTAAAATTGAAATAATGAAAATAACAGAATTAACCCGACTTATTTAAGCGATAAGGCTGGATTTAGTTTTGTACGATAGAATAACTCCAGCCTTACGTGCGTGTGCAATAAAGTTGTATTTAGCTTCTTGCAGAAAACAAACAGCACCCTCATGAAATTAGACTTCGAAATCCACAGAAAGGAAAGGATAAAAGTGCTTTTAAAATAACTGACTCGAAACTCTACTCGCAAGAGTCACAACCAGTTAATTTAGGCCCTGATCTGCAGGTTCACAAAGTTGCTCCGTTTCGAAAGTACGCACAAAAAATTCAGCTTTATTTCACGCAGTCAGTCACGAGAGACCAGCATAAAACGAACTATCGGGTAAGACGCTAACTAGTTAAGAAGACTACAGCGCAAGTTAAGATGCTCGCAAAACCACCCAACAGTTGTTCGAGTGACGAATTCAACGCGTCTTAATGCCGCTTGAAATTTTGCACGTCTGTCGGCTCGATTTTTTCCAGTTACCTTCCACGAAAATGTTTTCAATGTCATCATTGGCTTGCAGTTCTGACAGATGCGCAATGGAGCGAGATGCCAAAATTACCGAACCAGACGTAGTAACAACCCTCCGCTTTCACCATTGAAATAATTCAGCCTCTCTAAATACGATCATGAGTCTGGCTTTTATCAGACACACTAAAGGAGATTCAAGTCATGATGAACAACTCAGTCAGCTTGCAAACAAAGCG
>VOMN01086675.1:0-16982 GCA_014899125.1 Orchestia grillus
ATAAGGTTGGCATGAGGTACAGGGCACGGAGCGTGTAGGAGACGATAGTTGAATGCTCTCTTCACTGAATTACAATAGCAGCATTGACGCCGTTCGTCCGAAGAAAAGTCGAACTTGAAATATGTGAGTTTCTTTTACACCTTTTTATTTAAAATTATAGAAATTTTTTAGTTTCATCCGATTGGATAAAATATATTCTTCATGAAAAATTAGTTTTCCACCTACGCATTGATTTCCCCCACGAATNGCGGTGAAAATATCAACATTTTTAACCGGACAACATTAGTTTTATCTTTATAGAATTTTTTTGGCCCCGTCACTGAAACAAAAATAACAGTTTTCTCTCGCTATGTTTGAAATCGAGAATTTCAAGCGTTGTGCATAGTTAAATCACAATGCAAGTAAAATGCGAGGCTGCTTTTCGTATGTTTTATACCAAGTTCGTATACTTCTCATCAAGACAGAAAAAACCGTAGCGCACTAGAGAAGAGCAGCAAATGAGGTCACCAAATTCTCAGCACTTTCCTGGCACGTTCAAAGGCGTTTCTGCGCTCCGGGAAGCACGCTCTCCTCTGTCGGACTCACTAATCCATCGTCGTAGTCGCCATGCATCCCGGAGTTGCATCAGTCATCGAGAATCATCGTTTCTTCCCTGTCAGCTATCATCTAAACATGGAATCCAGTGATGAAAACTGGATCCAATTATGCGACATCGACCAGAAAAGCCTGCCGTACGACATCTCATATTCAACTCCATTTATCTTCAAATTCATCCACTTGGTTCGTAAATTGAGCAAGACTTTAAGAATTTGAGAAGAATTCTCACAGTGGCTCAAGACTTCTCAATAACTAATTCTTCTGATAATGTTAAACTACAGATAAAATTGCCAAGTAGATCGTACCATTCATATATTTCTTCGTTAGTGTAATGCAGTCAATTTGCTCGTACCTTAAATTTTAATATATTTTATGCACAGCAAACTGTAGATGTTTTCCCATTCGTCTCCGTTTCCTTTGTTGAAAGGAGCTTGAAGTTATTTTACACTAATAAAAGTTTCCATCAATATGTAAATTCTCAGTTTATGTAAATGGATTCTTTTTTTTAACCCTTGAACTGTAACCACAAAGTACAATTGGTAGACAGGTTGGCGATGTTTGTGATTTTTTTAAATGAATGTCAAAATACCGACTTTCGCAAATTTTCATTGATTAACATTGTATGAATTTACGTGTGTTTCATCAAATCGCGAGTTTGGAAGATTAGAATCGAAACGAGAAGTGCCCGAAGCGCCATGCTTTCTGAGGCTCTAACGCTGATATAAAGCTTTCAAAATCAAAAGCATCTAACCTAAACTCGATGCAATAAAATATTTTAAGCTGTAGCCTAGAACAATCCACTTTGACAGTTCGTTTTGGTGTAAAGAATGGCCCGCAACGCAGAAATTCAAGAGAACTATATCACCTGGCCATAAACTTTGTCTCGCCCCGGAGAAATGTGGATGCAACAAAACCAGTCAAGCTTATTGTCTATTAAAACACCTTTGACATTGATTACAACATTTATTTTATTAGGCATAGATTCCACAAGGCTTCGAGAACAATCTCAACGAATATTTGTCCAAAGTACAAGCACACGTTGATTATGATCTTCCATTGAAGTAAAAAGCTGTATTATGGCTCACAGCTGTCTCTGCAGTTGGCCCCACAAATTTTAGATAGGGTTTAAATCAGGAGACTGTGGAGCCCATTCAATGTGAGAAAATGATCCCTCGTCATCTTTGGACGATCTTGTACGACATGGGACCTGAATCGGCGAGCGTACTCGTCTTCAAGGGTACCAAAACCATTAGGAAAATAAAAATTTATAGTTGAGTGTACCTGGTCACCAAGGATGTTGAAATAATCTTGAGATTTTATTTTGCTGCTGCACAAGGTAGCCGAACCTAACCCGGACCCTGTGAAGCACCCCGAGACCATGGCACTGCTCCTGGAAGCCTGGACTGTCGGAGCGGTGCATGAAGGATCCAAAGCTTCATGGGGCTTCTCGTCTCATTTTAACTCTGCCATCTACTCGGAAAAAAGTGAACCTCGATTCGCCGAACCATAGACGTGTTTCCATTGCTCTACAGTCTACTTTTTGTGGTATTTTGCAAATTGTAGCTTTTCATTTGATTAACTCTACCAAGCAATGGCTTCCTGGTAGAAGCACAACTCCTCAGGCCTATTTCCTTCAGTTCTCGGAGCATAAAGCGAGGGGAAATTTTCTTATAACCTTCGTTGAACATGCTAGTCAACTACTGCATACTTCTCCACCAGTTTGCATTCACCAATTGCTTCAGAGAACGCCTGTTTCGAGTATTCATAAATTTAGCTCTGCCACTATTGCCACTGAATGACTGCACTTGACTATCTATTTTCTACTGAGCAATTGTTCTTTGCACAGCCGTAAGTCGTACGGCTATTATTTGAGACACTTCTTGTGTGGATTTCCCAACACGTTGCAAACGAATAACTTGTCATTTGTCAAGAACAGAGATTGGTTTTGTAGGCTTTTTCCAGCTAGATTGTTCGTGCATGCTGTTGGGGAGAGAGCAGATGGAGTACTGACTACCTATGATACTAGGGGCAACTATTGTTCCATTTTTTTTTAATTTCCTAGCAAAAAACCTGTCAAAAATTATTTAAATTATACCTACATTTTACCAGGGTGCAACAAACTTCTTGCCTGGGCAGTGTACATCAACACGGCTACGAAAAACTCGGACTTGAATTGCAGAATTGCGACATTTTTTAGCATCGGCCTTGAGGCTCGCGACGGACGGTTTGTTGTCCTTATAAATGACGATGCCCCGACCGCCCAACTGCTGCGCTCGCGTCCCTCGCTCCTGCTGCAGTGGAGGAAGTCAGGAGGAGCCTGCAGCGGACACGCAACGCCGCTCACCACTCCAGGTTTTCATCATTGAGTTCCGCAGAGAAAGTCTGCGGTTAATTTTGATCTAAATTAATAAACCTTTCACAACACACGTCGCGTTTGTTCACCTTGAGCTGTTTAAGTGCCTATTTCGCGTCACTCAACAGGCACTCATCATTCAGTTTCAGCCTGGAAGTCTTCGGTTAAGTTTGATTTCAATGAATAATTTTATCAAGACGTATACAGCTTTTATTGGTTCCTTAGACTGTTCTTGTGTTTCGTGCAGATTTTTGAAGTTTACCACAGAGAAATTTTAATGCTTGATATACGAGTATTCAACATCAACTATGAATGGCAATAATATTGTTCTAGGTTTGGTTCCTTATGCCATAATAAAACCTAGAGAGTGTAAAATCAAACACTGGCTTAACTTGCAAATTATATTCAGTACCATGATATAAATAGAATCTCTCAACTATTCAATGTGCAAGTCCGTGCTTTTTATTGTTTGCTCTACGCTCTTCGAAGCAATTATACAGCAGAAAATGTCAAAACTATGAAAAAAATCAGCTGCTGACCAACTACTTCAGCTCCATTATTTCCTGAAATCGGTGAAATTCTACACTCCTTGTAAAACTAGTTTTTTGCCCCTGTTTTGGGCGACTTGAAAGCTTTGGTTTAAACAATGTTTTTATTTTATGTCGCTCTAATTCATTTTTCTCAAGTTCGAGATTGGCCCACTACCAGACTTGACATCTCCAGCTGAGGGCACAGACCTTCCCTCTTCATCCACTTGAAAGCTTCCCTCCACCGTCGCGCAACTTCCACCAGTGATGAGCCGCAGTCCTTGAAGGGTTCCATTTCTTATATTCTTCGTCTCTTATCCCTACGCTCTTACCATTCTTTCTTGCAGCCACTTTGATATCCACAGACACGTACTTGTTGACTTCCCCTTGTACACTTCTACATTCCCACCGTCTTTGAACTTCGCTTCCCACCTTCACCCTCCAGCTCCATACCTCATCTACACCCTGCTGTTCCCCTGCCCTCGACCTACCCGCCCCCAACAACCGTGATCAATAGCGATCTGTCATCAGCGCCTCGTGATGACCTGGCCGGCGGTGCATTGCACTGTGTACCCTCCCTGCATTCCGTTGTCATCCCCACAGCTTAATGCCTCCTGTAAACGTCACGTTCCAAACTGGCCCGTTTCTAACTGGCTTCTAACTGACCCGTTTCTAACTGGCACGTTTCTAACTGGCTTCTAACTGGCACGTTTCTAACTGGCTTCTAACTGGCCCGTTTCTAATTGGCCTGTTTCTAACTGGCCCGTTTCTAACTGGCTTCTAACTGGCCCGTTTCTAACTGGTTCATTAGTATGCACGCTGCACGCTTCAGAGCCATACGCAAAATAAAGCAGTGCCACTCACAGAAGCGACTAAATGGATACAGAGCAGCGTGCGGTGTCGAAGACATCCTCGAGCTGAGCTGATTTTCGAGTAGAAAAGAAATGCTTCTCTCGGTGCGAGGAAGATGAAACCCCACACGCCTCATTGCATTCACGAGCGTTGTTAGTGCTTATGAGGCATTTAAATCCTAATATGTTGTATGTTATGGCAACTTGGTTGGAACAAGAAAGTTTCCTTTCTCTCTTAGGGTCCGTGGGTTGAGAGATGCAGTAGCGTAGAGCTACAGAGGGCGAGCTCTTCAGTTGCGAGTCGTCTCCGACTCATTACGAGTACACTGACCAGTGTTCCTGCTGCTGCTAGTAATTAATGTACAGGGAAACGTCTGCCTCGCTCCTGCCTGCATCGTACGCTGCTCTGTGTAATGTGTTGTGTTGCTGTCCTTATTTTCCGCTGTTTCTGTAGGTTGTATTGCACTTTTGCTTGTCTTGCTCGCTGCTCTGCACAATGGGTTGTGCTGCCTTCTATGTTGCTCGCTGCTCTGCACAATGGGTTGTGCTGCCTTCTATGTTGCACGCTGCTCTGCACAATGGGTTGCGTTGCCTTCTATGTTGCACGCTGCTCTGCACAATATGAAGCTCTACGATGTGCAATAATAGCACGTTCGGGCCGAATTGCGTCTTACGTATTTTAGACGTTCTTCAACGTTTTAAGTCTGACTTAATTAGGAAAATTCGAGGCTTTCAAAACTCCTGAACTTATAAGAGTCATTAAAAGAAGTAATTATAGGCAGAATAGAGCTTGTCGCGTGTGCCGCTGAAGAAGACTGCAGTGGAATTGAAACAACATAAGTTTGTTTACTTCGTGAGCTGTATCTTATACGAGAACGCTGACGGTATCGGCAAGGCCGTACCATATCACAGGCGTGTTTACAACAGCCCGCCGCCACAGATACAAGCGCCGACGATTATTTCAACCACGGTGCTGCGCTGCTGAACGATGTTATCGCTATGAATTCGAGAACGATAACCTGTGTATGTGATGGCCACGGAATCGAAAATCATGTGCTATACTGTTTATTAGTTATTCCATGAAATTCACAGTTCTTTCCTACTAAATTAGAAAAAAATGGAAAACTCTACTTAACACGTTTCCTGGGATGATGCTAATTTGCCATTGATAAAATGCAATTCTTGACGGCTAATGAAAGGATCAAAAGCGTTGCAATGCCACCACAGTTTCTCAACATCCTTCACAATATTTATTACGCTACAACCATGTAATGTCACGCATCTTCCAACCTTTGGAAGTTAATACAGCATTTCTACCTTGAACACGAACCCTTGACTTTCTAAAACGATATTCTCTTACACTGTTAAGCTGGGCAAGCTCCACGAGCGAGAGCTGTGAAATCCGTCGAAATCTTGGCATGTGTGCGAGTCATTTCACAGGTGCCGAGCTGAGAGACACTCCTGCCTGATCAACAGGTACCTGCAGGGAGTGGGGGCCGCTGGGCCAACATTGATTACCTCGCGAATTATTTAGGGCACACACTCAGCACTCCAGCGTCCACTGCCAACTTCTAGAAGATTTATTCTTATTCCACTCATTCCATCATAAACTTACTCGAAGATTTCGTATTTGTGAGAAGAAGCTATGCCGTATTTGATTTTTCGCCCACCACCTAGATTAAAGAATAAGAAAAATATGAAGTATTTATGCCCCAATTCACGCCCTCATTTAACGGGTGAAACATTGCTGTATTCAAATGAATCAACTACAATCTAGCACTGAGTACAAAATTAGGAATAATCATCAAGTATTTTCCAGTGCATATTCACAATCAAATTCTTGAGATACTAAAGGCAAATTGATAATTCAATATAGTAATTCAATTAACCATTCCGTTAGTTAGATGCAAAATGATTTTGCATCTTACTGGACACAATTTCTAAAGGATTTAGCTTCTAGAAACAAAACAAAAACCGATCTTATACATGAATCAACGGTCAATATGAACGCAAAAGGTTCTGCCTCCGACACCAACTGCAAGACAAAAATGGCTCTGACTCCAACACCAACTACATAATCAGCAGACCAGGTGTGCCACCAACCACGAGACCAGCTCACAGGTTTCAGACTCGCACACAATCTAGGGCGAATAACTCGTAGCCGCCCCCATGAATCCCCCACGCGGCCCCGGACATCGCGTACAGCGCCCGCTCCTTCATTGATTCGAGCTCCCTTTCGTTGCTCGCGAGGGCGCACGGCGGACGCCCGCACCATCGACCGCGTCCTGGGTGACGTGCGTCGTGTTGGTGACGTAGGTGGTGCGTGACGTCACGGCACGAGTGTGTGGTGCATGGTGCGCCAAGACACGGGGTGTGCTGTGGCACTGCACACCTAGACACGGTGTGTGCTGTGGCACTGCACACCTAGACACGGTGTGTGCTGTGGCACTGCACACCAAGACACGGTGTGTGCTGTGGCACTGCACACCAAGACACGGTGTGTGCTGTGGCACAGCACATCACGCCCCGCACCACTCGACTCCCACCATGCTCAGAAATGCTCCGTTAAGCCAAAGCTCACTCTGAATGCTATACTATGATTCATTGTTCATACCCTACTCTATGGATCACCAGCACTAAATCAAAGCTCATGTTGCAATATTATAGCAACTTAGGTTCGAACTCGGAATTGTAAAGGCGTTTTCACGTAATCAGGGAGTACTTCCCTTAGAAAAGGAAGTTTAAACCACACATTCCTCACATCCCTCACCACGCCAGTAGTTGTAAGACATTGAAAACCCAACGGTAAAACGTGTTGTAATTATTGAAGGTTCTAATAAAGGTTCTTAAATCACAATTCGAAAAATGAACATTTATTTAAACACACTTTTCTAGTGCCTCCGCTTAGATAACAACTTTTCGTGGCTGCTCAGAGCACGATGACTTTGGGAGGCCAGAAAACAACGGAGTTTAATATGTAACCTTAATTGTGAACTAACTTACATTTACCAACAACTCACTAACATCCGTGCGTTACCCACAAGACAGACATACCATTTCGTAGTACACCACGCAACGCTGTAATCAATGTAGCCAAATTGCACTTCATCCTCTGCTTCTCCTTTTTAGTTCGAGTAGGATAAGAATTTACGATTGCCTTCCTGTGCTCTCATCCTTTCAAGAGCTTCATGTTTAAAACAAAGCTATCTCATATTACAGGTTAGATTTTCAAACAGTGAGAGCTTGCATTTAATCTTGATTTCTAAGCAACTCATTTTACGTCTTTGCTTCGAGTTCTTAACAGTCTATCGTGCATGATCGTATGAGTCTGTAAACAATGCGATCTTACATTGTAATCCCGATTCCAAATTGGACAGCAGTCCGTACGGCCACGGCTCGTTTGGAAGCGCCGTCGCCATCTCGCAGCTCCACAAATCAGTTTGCGCCCTCCACTGTTTGCAAAGGAAATAACTTCACGATGACACGACACAGGAAAAAAGCACTGACCCCGTCCCCGGCAAGAACGAGTTAACGCGTTTTTACCGAACTCGAATTCTTCAACTTTGTGCGAGTAGTAACTCATTAAATGTTCGATTTAAAGAAAAAAAACCTTGACATGAGTTTGTACGTCGTTCTCTGACGATTCTCGATATAAACTGATCGCCCATTTCCGAGTGTCCTCAACTACTTAAGCAAATAAGATCGTCTCAGAATTATGCGTTTTCGGCAAACAACTTGCCAGAGAAGCGCTTGAGGATACGCAATGAAAGAGCCAGCAGGAGCTGTGTTATCAGACGTCATCGCGGGTACCACCTAGCTGTTTGCCAGCTCTTCTTCTCATGCGTTCTATCTGTACGACATCCACCACCTATCTGTACGACCCATCACCTATCTGTCCCTCCCGGACAGGCCTCGTACTTACAATTTACTGATTATTCAAACCAGAAATTAAAATTCACTGCCGGTTTCTGTTATGACTTGAAACTACATGTAAAAGTTTATCTAGCAAAGTTGGCTGGCAGTTTTAACCTCCATTCCAAAACAGGTCCACATTCACTGCCTTCACAGAGGAGGACGGACGGGGCCGGAAACTGCGCTCAAAACAGAGTTAGCTCGAGGAATTCTGACATTTTGAGTCTCGCCTTTGATCTGAGGTTCGCCTCTCAACGCACTGGCCTACATGAGCACAGACTCGATCTAGCTGGCAAAGCTCTAAAGCAGTACTTTACATCCGTCAATTTAGTCTGAAAAGGGATGGAGCTTGGCTCTAGATCTGTGAATTCATTCTAAAAAGAAACTTGGGTGTAAGGTAGACCTGTCAACCCATCCCACAAAGGTATGTAGCTGTCCTGTACATCCGTCAACCCATCATCTGTATCGTTGCAGTCCAGCGATGCTGGCAGCGTTGAGCGCTTCACTGTCCAGCGCGCAACGCTTGGGAGCTTCAAATGAGCGATTAGTCCTCAGGAATGTCCCTCCTTCGGCTGCATTTAGGACTTATTCTCACTGTGACTTGTTGGCTGGGCCTTCATGCTGGCGAGCCCGGAAGTCATGCTGGGAAAACGTAACTGTTTTGCCTACGTCTTGTTTCAAAAGTAGGAAAAGGCGATTTTTTTAAGTTATTCCATTTGAGTCGGCCAGCCACATTTTTCAGGACTGGAATTATGTTAATCAATAGAAAATCGTTCCTCCTCTAACCGAAAGTCAAAGAGTACGCCACATTGTATTAGTTCATCCTGTGGCCATTACTGCATCTACCATCCGCTCTGCTGGCAAACTAAACGAGCTCCACAAATTTGATTACATTGATATCGATTGGAAAAAATTCATTCCTTGCAAGAAAATGCGTCTCCAATGCTAGTGATAGTCTAAATTTGTCTACCATTTCATTTTTTCCCTTCTAGGGATATGCAGAGTGTCTACAAATTTTTAAAATTGTTACAAAAACGATTGCGAAGCCCTTGTGCTCGCATGAGGGCCCCCATTGACAGGGCACGCGACCGCTTGACCACTGAGGTACCGGGGCACTAGTGACAGTGTCTCCTCAGCAATTTCTTAGCTTTAACACCATTTCAACCTCCCATCGCAGAACTTGTTCGTCCCTACGAAGGCGATGCGTTTAACAAACCTCTCGCACTACCCACAGCTTAGAGTGTTCGCCTGCACGCTCTCTTTTCATTAAGGTATTTTATTCATTAAGGCACTTCAAACCTCAGATGCGCGAGGACCAGCGAGAAATTCTCCACCCCAGGGAGTGAATTTTAGTCCCACAAGTTTGAGGAAATCCCAACGATTCGATCGTTGTGACGATTGATGGACTTGCGCGCATGCAGACCACTGTGCCAATATGCAGGCATTAGGTTGAGGTTCACTTCTCAGTATCGGATGCTGCCCAATTCACCGAGCTCCAGAGAGGACCAATTCATTGGCCGAATATTGGCTCAGAATAAACCGCGGCAAGTGCTAGAACCGGGATAATGCTGCTTACGAACTCGACGCGTGGGAGAGCCTGCGACCACTGGCAATTGGCGCAGTTATTGTGAAGACGTAAAGGGGGGAAGTATCGTCATAGATGTACTTACTTGTGCGTGCGCGTATTCAAGGAGACATACGTACGCACATACATAATGTGCGGTCCAGTAGATACATACTACCCTTACGTACGTGCATGCAAACATGAAGTACGTGCAAATATGCATACAGTGCACACATACGTTGCAGTACGCGCTTGCACTATATAAATAAATACCTTATCACTTGCACTGTGCCATTACTCACTCTGAGCTGTGACCCATTATCACGATAGGAAACAGTCCTGTATTTTTGTAGGTGCATGACATGAAACTTTTCTGGGGAATTAAGATGGTATGAGGAGGGTGGAATATGAAAATGTTTCTCTGGGTGTATGAATTTTGCAGATGAATTTTTTCACACGCTGTATGCCTATTCCATATGAACTTGTGCTCACAGTAATACTTTATGATTTGAAACTAGAATAGTCTACTAAATATGGACTTTAAAATATGTCCGAAGACTGAATCATTTCTGAATTATGTTTTTAAAAAAGTGAATACCAGCAAATAAAAAGCACAGATTCGCCGATGACATGGAATTAGTGGAGAAATCGAACTCCCTAAGTGAATCGAAACATATTCGAAGATAGAATTGGTGGGAAAGTCAAACTCTGATAAATGATAACTACGCCATGTTCAAAAAGAGAGGGATTTTTAGACAAATGGTACCGTTTCGCCCTGGCTGTGTCACAATAACAGTTGAACAAATCATTGTTTTACTTTGTTCGCAAATTCTGGATAAACTTAAAAGCGAAGAACTCTCCAAGGAACCCGATCACGTTTATTGAGAAAACGTTTTGTAGTCCACCTCCGTCATCATTTCTAGGCAAGCAAATACATATCTGAAATAAAATAAACCAACAATGATTACAAAAGATTGATTCAGAAATGCGACAGAAGCCAATGAACACATTAAGATGCAAGAGAATAATTTCTTTATAAATTAAAGATGACATAAGCAATGAACACATTAATTAACGTGCATGTGAACATGTGTTTACAATTTGAAGGCGACGTGAGCTATCTGTACGGTTGAGAATGGGATTTTTCTTCCCAAATGTGTAAGGACTTTAAAATCTTCGGGTCACCGAAATTTGATGCACAATCTTATATTTTGAAATTATTAATATTGTGCATTGAAACATTACAATTATCGGCATGAATATGTATAACTGACTGAGTAGGGCGTGCTATTTGGCCACCAGTACTGAAGCCTCTACCGCTGTGTGCAGCTATTCTGGCAAAAAGATTTCGTTACGTCATCCCATGCATCTTGTTGGTTCTCATGCATCTTAATGTGTTCATTGCTCATGTCGTCTTCAATTTATAGGTTATTCTCATGCATCTTAATGTATTCATTGGCTTCTGTCGCAGTTCTGGATCAATCGTTCGTGATCATTGTTGGTCTATTCTATTTCAAGAATGTGCTTTCATAAAAATAATGATACTTGACTGCGAAACTTTTTTCAATAAATATGATCAGTTTTTTTTAGTACATCTCCCTTTGAAGTTTTACTATGACAGTTCTACTTCATTCTACCCACGAAAAATAACAACTGCATTCAATGGCGAAATGATACGATTAAACATTCAGTAGGTAACAATTTCTGTTGTGACACTCGACTAGATGTCCAATCGATGATCCAAGAGAATATTACCGCTGTTGCCTAATCGATGGACGCATAAATATTGGTTCACCAAAGGAATGCATTTCTTAGGGTCATGCATCCAATATTTGCCCTGCTTTTGATTCGCTCAGCCCTCTGACGAAGACGACTCGCTACAGCGCAGTCTTGGTGGAAAAAGAAGTCCGTGTTAACAATTCAGAGCTCGCTGTGGCGCACGGTCAGAGCTCTTATTATTGCGTCTCCTGTGTACGCATCACTTAAGATAGAATAATTGATATAGCGGTTTCATACTGACACAATAAGGACCTTGGAATTTCTTAAGCACTCGCTGGGTAAGGTTCCGTAATAATGCCAGTATACAGGAAGCTTTGCCTGGACTTATGAATTAATGAGTCTCCCAAAACAAGACCATGATTGAGGCCCCGCGTTACCTGAACTACGGGTGCATAAGCATCAGAAGCAGAGCTCTTGAAAAATAGCTGCAATAAATAAGCACCATGAGAAGCTGATAGTTGCCACAAGCCTCAAAGAGGCGTGGTAATTTAAACGATGAGAGCAAATGAAGAACTGGAAGAAGGACAAGGTTGGAGGTAATCTCTATATTTTAGTGGCATTCACGACCACGTCAATGGACAATAGACCAGCCTCCAGGCAGGACAACTTTTCAGAAATCAAAGGCCAATGAAGCCATAAAGCTCATGTCGCTAAATTCCCCACGTACAATAAAATCCTTCGTAATGACAGGACCAGGCCTACCGCATCGGTGTCAATGGCGGCTGCACCTTGACGGAAATCATCGCGCTATCGACTGGCATACCTCATACGCGCCCTACATTTGGCCTGCTTTTCTGCACACCTCAAGGAATTCTTTCAAAGCTGCTAGCTACTACGTATTGAAATCATTTTCAGATACGAGTTACTTAAACCTGTAACGAATAGACGATGGATTTCCTTTACTGCAATTGATTGGCAAGATATTGGCGCTAATGAGGAGAAAGCTTGGAATTCAGAGCTGGAATTGAGGCTGTGCGGAGGCAAGTGGGTTACTAGTTCGCTTCACCTTGGCTCACATGCCCTGAGACGGTGGCCTATGAAGCCTAGACACGTTAGACTCAACTTACTCAAGAGTTTTCTTGAAACTTCCAGTGTTGTGTGATAACCAAAACATGGAACAACAGCGGGTGCAACCAGGTGGTCATCGATATATGTATATGCCTGACTTGTTTGCCCACGATCTGATTTACGTACGAAATAATTAATACCTGGAACTAAAAATTTTGAACAAAATTCAAATAGTACGTAAAACAAGTTAGGCGTAGTTCGAGGACTACCTGTACTACAGAAATGTGTACAATGGAGTTTGCGTTACAAGGTTCAAACAATCCCTTCGTTATGTTTTTTTAGGTATGAATGAAACAATAGTGGACTCAAAATGTCATCAAATCAGTTCCAAATTGAAATTTAGATTGATTATTTTATTTCATTTTATCCCGAAGACCATCTTTTCCGAGCACCCCTGAGCGTTGGTGCATTGTGTCCCTCGTTGCGCTCCATTCAGCAGAAGTCTGAGCATACCAGCAAGGCTTCACCAAGTAAAGTAGCTGGAAGTATCAAATTAAAGTGTCAGCTCAATTTTTGATTAACAGAGAGTCGGCCACGAGCACTAGTACCCAAGCAGGTTCTCGTCATCGGGCACGTTCCGCTACTGAGCGATTATGTTCAAACTAAATCTAGAAAGTCAAAAATTCCTCAGGACTGGCTGTCGTAAGGCCTCGACCTCTGTCAGAGCTGCGGATCGGGTCATCATTTCCATTGTCATAATTTAGAAATTGTACGGTTAATGCCGGTGAGAGTTTCTTATAACATAAACATACAATAAAATTACATAACAAACAGACATAGCCCTTTCGTGACAAAAGTACACACAGACTTGCATCCAGAAGCAGAAGTTTCTCAGGTCTATTGTTCTTGAGGTCTCATTATATTTAACCGTCACGAGAGATCGAGTTCCGCACTCGAGGGAGTTGGTCGTCCAGTAGCCATACTGTTCCTGTACCGACTAGCCAGATCTCTCTACTATCTCTGGTCTCGGACATAAAAGTGACTCGAGGTCAAGTCATGCAAGTAAAAAACCCGTGTCTCGCTGAAAGCTCTAATGATCCATCGTCTACTTCACACGTTAGCGAAAACTTTTTTTCAAAATTAACCGAATAAATTCCCAGAAGCGAGGCATGAAATTTGATATTAACCTTTTCCCTGAGAGGTCAAGCATAGTCTTTGAAATCTGTTTAAATGAACGGTTAACTCATTTTATATCCTTATGTCCTTAAGACAAGACGAAGAAAGCCCCCATTCATGCTCAAAAAAACGCCAAAAAATAAACAGGATGAACCTGCGGGTAAATTAAAATGGGGCAATTAGTAAGAAGACACTGACCTGACGGCGGTGAGACTAGGCTCGGACTTGTAGGGCAGGAGCTTCCTGAACTTCTGCTCCCAGAAGCGTCTCTCCATCATCTTGTGGCCTCAGCGGTCGGCCGCCGCACAGCAGCAGCAGCTCCGACACACAGACATTACCACTCAACCCAAACTCTTCAGCTCAATTTTGCTGGTGTGAACGATGAGATCTGAACGTCTCCTCACCGAGATTTCCTTCCGGCGAGCCCTCGGCTTGGAGGCGAGATCAGGAGCGGCAGAGCAGAGCGTCCAGCGTGGCTGAGTGCAGCACCGCAGTGGTAAAGACGTCTTAGTTTGGCCTTACTCGGCCGTCAGAATCGTCTTTGATTTAGATCAAGCCCTGAAGTGGAACTGTAACGTGCTGGTGCGGCAGCTGCACGCCAATTTCGTTTAAAAACACAGGTTGAAAATTGCAACAATTTGGTAGAGCTGCAGGACGCGATCTCGTGAGCTGACGAAGGTACTTGTCATAGTCAAAAATAACTTATGCCTACTTCAAAGTTTTTGAGCATTTTCTCGGGAAGAAATAATGATCACTGGGACAGTAGCAGCGAAGTCCTGGCTTGAGCGTTCAAAATGGCTTACTCTAACGTGTAGAACAAATGTAGCTCTTCAACATTAGCTTACTGACGTAGAAACGTGAAAATTAATTCGAATAGTGATAATTTCAAACAAGTTCCTGCTTATGAAGAGAACTATTCAACATCCGAGGCAGCGTGCAGCTACAGGTGAGAGAGACCAAGTGTAGAGAGAATCTGCAAGAAAATACGTCACAGTTAACAAGCGTCGTACACATAGAATGGAAGCCATTAGGCCTCGAACAACACACGCCACAACTCTGCAGGCGCAAATTTAGGCCAAAATAATATCTGAAGTACCCAAGAAATTCACTTCACAGGACAAAGTATCAACGTTTGCGATCAAAGCAATTAGAGAAGACAGCAGTTTTATCGTGTGAACCCTTTGGTTGCAAAATGAACTTTTGGTAGGTCTGAGAATGACAATCTACGAACCGGAGAGTCTGGTCGTTAGTCCCAAAATGAATGGACTTTAGCACCCAATTATTATGCTGAGTTAGCAAATAATGACTTTCAAAACTATGATGACTATAGTAGTCTATGCCTGCATGTGAAAAATACAGGGAGTGTTCATCATTCACGGAGAGAGACAGAACTCTTAAGCGGTCGTATGAGTGTCCCCTAAAACTAACATATTATTGGGTAACGTTAGCATATTTACACCAGCTTCAATACAGGGCAGCTTACCCATATGTAATTGACTATATTAATTCACTATTAAGATATAAAGTATGAGCGCTACAATATTGAAACTTGTTTTATTATATATTAATTGAAAAGAGTTTTATGATGCCATGTAACTCAATATCCTGTATACTCATCAACTAGAAAGCTAATTTCCATTTCGGTTTCAAACCCTCGATTTTTCATGTTCTGTTATTTCAAAGAAAAAGAATGAGAATTGTGCACGTGTACACAAGGAATATGTCAATAACGGAAGTGTAACGTGATTACCAAATACATTTCAGAAAAACAAATAATCCTAAGAACACAACTTTATCTCTACATCGAAAGTTTACGGACAGTGGTAATGTTAATGATAATTCAAGATCTAGGAGATATACCCCGACAAAGAAATGAGCATTACGTATTCAAAAAAAAACGTTGCCCTAATCTCATCATCTAAAGAACATCGTACTCAAAACAGAGTGTTGATAAACCATAAAAAGGTTTTCCTTTCGCATAAACAAGCTTTACCATCCTAGCAATCTTGGTTTTTGTTCTATCAGCAACTAAAAGAGTCAGTTCTGGGCCCCCTTTTGTTAGATAAGCAGCCCAGCCCCGGACAACGAACGAATACGTCGCAGGCGCAAAGAAATTGTCTTGGGATCACGCATCGAAATTGTCCACTCGGGGGAGCTCTGGAGCCTTGAGACCACGCATCAAAATTGTCCACTCGGGGGAGCTCTGGAGCCTTGAGACCACGCATCCAAATTGTGAACCAAGAGCGACAACTTCGCTTTGAACGATAGTAACTGCTACTCTCCCACGGTCTCAGGTCATTCAATGTTTAACTTTTTGAATCCTGAACGTATAACTAGTTTTACAAGCTCATTTAAAACTTACCTGTGTTGTGTGCACATGACTTCGAATACCAACACGTTTCGCAAGAGACTCTCCCATGCATTGCTCTCTAAGCTGTTCTGTGTCTACGTTAACTCTTGAAGTACTTCTAAGACACCTCAGTCAGTTTTGATGATTAGTATGCTCAGTTTCGGTAAGTAATGCATAATATTCCCTCGCCTGTTGTTTCGAGTAGTCTCGACAGTTATCCAGCTCAGAAAATACAATTCAATGCTTATAATGCCCTTGGTGTGTTTATTTATTTCGTGTCCGTATCTTAAGGAATTAAGTATGAGAAAATTCCCTGGTCTACAGTTTCGAACTCGTAGCCCAAATCAACGAGACTACTTCAGAGAAGGCAGTCCGTATCATTGGTACAGAAAATTACATTATTTCGAGCGTGATTTACCGTAAATAAGAAGGCATCTCAAGGAATTATTATCAATTTTCCTGTCATTTTTGGCAGGGACTGAGGTGTCCCTACACTCTTCAAAGCGTGAGATGGAAGGGCATCGACCAACATGATAACCAACTACAGACCAACAATCACCTGTTTTCATAGTACACTAATTCGTGCACTAACTTTAATTCTTGGTTTTGAATACTGATACCAACTTCTCAATCCGTCAACTGCAATTTACTCGAGTCACTTCTTTCGTCCATCACTCAGTATTATCCACTTTTCGGAACCCACGGATTCCCCTTTGCTCTATTAGCATCAACCTCGCGCACGATCATCTCTCCTACCGCATTCTTACCTTCAATATCACTATCCTGAAATCCAAGAACTCCCTTCTCTCTTCCTTTGATTTTAATTCCCAACCGGCCCTCTCCCCCACATGCCCAGCTCGCCCTC
>VOMN01086677.1:0-11910 GCA_014899125.1 Orchestia grillus
CTGTGTTTCACTGTGTGCTGTCAGCACATGGGCGTCTGTGTTTCACTGTGTCATGATGCAGCATGGCGCACAGCAGCAGTATCAGCACACAGTCGCCTGTGATACAGCACAGTGCACAGGAGTAGTACCATCACACAGCCGCCTGGACTACATGGTGTAGCATGAAGCTCACAGCGTGCACGCCTCCCCTCGTGCCACACTAGACGCATTCCAGACGCACACTCACGCTGGGCAGGGTCGGTCCAGCTTCCGGGTTTGCGTTCTCATCCTCAGCGCCGTGACGAGTCCTGCCCTGCCCGCCGTTACCCGCTGTTGCTGACCAGGGCCGCCGCCCGTGAGATAACTTCGCTTCTTCTGGGACCCCTCGAGTCGCTAACTTGTACAATTTTGAAGCTGAGGATGGCCCTGGGACCTGTCCAAATCTGACTTAGGGTTCGAGAAATAAGGTCGGCTGGTTCCAGGAACGCGCACTGGAGCGTTTGCTGTTGTACGCAGCACGACATCGACGTCTCGCATCGATGTTTGTACATATTTTCCTGCGATTGAAAATAGGACAAAGTTTTGAGCATTGTGTGTGAGTTGGTCTGAAAGCATAGTGTGTAATGAGTCAATTTTTCATCCTGAGAATGTATTGAATGCAAGCTCAATGGGCTCATTTCAGTTTCCTTCGCCCTGTTTCTCCGCTACTTTAATCCGTCAATTCGATTCATTTCTCAGACTTGTGTTGTAATACAGAATAGCATAAGCATGAAAAATCTATATTCATTGGGTCCATCGAAGCCATCTGAATATAATTGGTGATGTACAGTTTTGGCCCAAAACTATTTTTACAGTTATTACGGGGCAAATGATTTAAAAATATCAGCGTGTTTCAAGAATTAAACATGAACTGTAGAGTCTCTCAGGTATGCGAGGAAAACAAAAAAGAAAAAAAGTCTAAATCGAAGTTAAATTATTGCTCTTAGGAAGTAGCATTTCGTTATACGTGATACTTGAACCGTAAACCTACTTCTGGGCCAACGTGTACATTTTCTCTGGCAGATCGAGGGTTGACCCCAAAAATACCTCTTTATTTTTCTAGTGCCCAAAATATTGTGGAAGCAGTCGTGCACACATCGCGTACTTGTGTGCTGACTCGCCCTAATTCTCAACGAAGCAACGAGGAATGGACGTTAAAAATGATACTAAAGTGCATGATTTTAATTCTAGATATTATACCTAACTCTAGTGTATCATACCTAACGCTCAAGTGCATTATACCTAACGCTAAAGTGTATTATACCTAGCACTCAAGTGTATTATGCCTAGCACTAAAGTGTAATATACCTAAATCTAAAGTGTATTATACCTCACGCTAAAGTGTATTATACCTCACGCTTAAGTGTATTATACCTAATGATATAGTGTATTATACCTAATGATGATGTGTATTATACCTCACGCTAAAGTGTATTATACCTCACGCTAAAGTATATTATACTTAATGATAAAGTGTATTATACCTAATGATGAAGTGTATTATACCTAACGCTAAAGTGTATTATACACAACGCTATACGCTAAAGTACATTATACCTAATGATGAAGTGTATTCTACATAATTTTAAAGCGCTTTATATACAAGTGTATTATTTCTACAGTGCCTAATTCTTGACAGTGGTGTTTATAGAGTAGAGACGTTAGTGTGCTGCATGGATCAGACGACAAGTTCATCCGCAATAAAAAGCCAGCTATTGTAGTATGCAATGAAGGTTGACTTTCCAAATTGTTCGAGTAGTTTTTGTTTGTGAAAGTGTTGAGGTAATGTTGTTGACAGAAGCGTAACTGTCGAACTGTGTCAAACACGAACCGGTTTAGGGAAATGTGTAACTTTATTTCTGAGCATCACGTGTTCTTACACATATGAATTCGATACCATGTTTTTGACGATTGCTTTCAAGTGTATGAACACGTCATCAAACGGTAATTATTTATATATATAGATTCAAACATCTAGAGTATTCTAGACCGTTGGCGTACCTCAGTAAACTGCCGAGTAGCGCTGGATTTCATAGCATGTTTACCGCGCTAAGTTCTTTGCGTATTGCATCAGATAGTGAAAAGTCATCATTTCTGTCTCAGTCAATTGTGGGAACACTTCATCGTCGTACGATTTGGCGTTTCACACTTGACGTAGTTGCTGCAATTGTTTTTCAAAGTACGAGAAATTTGATGATCGCACATTCGCTCCTCAACGCGAATTGGTGGCATGACCAGCGTCGGCGTCTTCGGTGCAGCACGAACTGGTTGGTTACCCCCCAAGCTGCTCTGGAACTTGTCTTGCAAATACTTACTAACTCAGCTGGCAATAAAAGCTGCAGTAGCTCTAGGAGAAAAATGTTGCCCGAACTTTTACGATCTCATATTGTCCGAGGAGCTCACCGTCACAAACTGAGGCTAGAAAGTTGAGCTGTGCCGCTACACGGCAGGATTGAACACTAATCCCAGTCTCGTTCTCGGCGCAATGCTTAGTTACTTGCGTAACCAGCGCGACGCACTCCTAAATCCTGGTGGTTTCGTTAACACCAAAACAGTTACCTTTTTTCCCCGGGAAAAATTGTTGTTCTTGGTCATGAAATTCAATGATTGGTTAGTCTTCTTAAAGTGAGTGAGTGGGTAAGGTTGAGGTGAGTAGTAGTGGTCATGCGGACACGACGATCCTGCATGGTCGATTTTCTGGCTTGCGAGTCAAGCCATGCGTGAATATGCCGACTTCCTCGTTGTGGTTTGTCTGGTCTCTTGCCCTAATTATGGATGCATTTTAATGCTTGTCCAGTCCTGCTCCCCCGACTTGATTTCTGATTAAAAATGTCTCTGTTTGAAAAGTTGTTCACTAAACGGTAGAGAGGTAAGTTTTTCTTTTGAAGCTCTAGATAATGAACGGAAAGTTATTCTTCTTTTAAAAATTATTTATTCACCTAGAATCTAGTTAAAAGGCTTAGATTAGTACTGACTGTACCGGAGATGGTTCAAAGAACATTTAAATTAGCGATGAATATATTGGAAGTATACGATAAGGGTCGTGAGTCAGACTTCCTTTAGCTCGGTATTGTTTTGTTGTCTTGTACTCACTACTTCACTGAGCGCAACGGCCTCAAGGTTGGCAAGTATCTTGGATGGCCAGATCCAATGTAAGTTGTGATGGTCGCAACTGAGAACGGGAAGGACGAATGAATTGAAAAACCACCCAATTTGAAATTTCAAATCACGATAGCCAGCTTCTATGAAGTTGATTCTAAATTGTACAAGGCATTTTATTCCTATTCTAATCCATTCATCGAGCAAGAAACCATGAGTTATTTGAGGATGCGACAATTTTTAATACCATTTTGGTCACCCAGACCGACGAGCTCATTCAACCCAACCGTCCTTCTGACGCCGCATGTCGTCGCTGCGTAATGCCGCCACTCATCAACATTGAAGTCACGTGTGAAGGAAGCCACGAAAGTGTTCTCTACAACTTATCAAAATAGCTCCATGAGGGAAGTTACTCATATTTTTATGGGTGACTCATGTATGATGCGTCTCAAGGATTAGAAGCAATTTCCTGTCATTCATGCTGTACCAAAAGTGTGCTGAAAATATGTCTTTAGCGAATTTATGTCATTTTCAGTCAGAACTGAAACTTATTTACACTATGAGGAACGGTAAAACTGTAGACTTCATCTCAAAACGTTGCTGCAAGTTTATCATACAAAACCTAAATGTAGCCTTATCGTAAAAATAACTCGGTCGCTCTGGGGGGCAATTTTACTAGGATGCGTAGAATTAACCGCATATTGACCACTGCTATTTTTAATTGACATAATAAATAATAGTTCAGTGTTACATTTTATTATTTCATTTAAATTCACCAGCTTCAGCTAGTCCTTCGGGAATTTTGTCTGTTCGGCCCAGTTGGCTTCTTCCCATTTCTTGCCTTCTTCGCTGATTATTCTTTATCTTTTCTTCCTCTTGCTTCTTAACTTGCTGTTTCTACCGCGCAGGGACCATTGCGAGGGAACACACCTGTGCATCGATTCCACGTTTTCTAAAGTACATACTGAATGGTCCCTTCTTTTGGCTTTCTTAGGACCACCTTTCATGTGACTAGGGAGCTGAAAACTAACTAACAATAATCTAATCTAATGTTCCTTCCGAGCCTAGAGTGAATGTGCCCACAACGACAACTACGTAAAATATGAACGACTGTTACGCAATATTTCGTTTCTTTTACAGAATAAGCTCGTCCATTTGTGTTAATTTCACTGCTAGCCGTGGGATTGCATTCAAATTATTACTCATAGCGCGACAAGGAAGGAGTAGTAGTATTAATTGTAGTAGTGATATACATAGATTGCGGCGCTGCAGTGACTCAGACGATATGTCGCACCGACAGAGACAGGACCATTTAGTATGCACTGTAAAAAATCAGAAAATTTATACACAAGGTGTGTTCCCATACAGGGTCCCTGCTCATGGAAGTAGCAAATTAAGAATGGAGAGGAAAAAACCACAAAGAAGACACAGCGAAGAATGCTTAAAAATTGATGGAACGACATAGGGGTGGAGCGGAAGCGGCGAATATCTGCCACTGCCGGCGCGGATATCCTTCTTGGCTGCGCTGAACTGCTGGCTGCCGCACGTGCGGCCTTCAGCTAATGTTGCCATTTTACGTTCGTGACTCGCCCTCCCCGTCACGTCCCTGAAAACCTGAGCGGCGGCAATGTTGAGTTGGAGAGCCTGTTTTGTAGCGAATGTTTCTGCATCAGTGTCTCGACATCCGCGCCAACTTTTGGCTCTGAGAATTCTGGACGTGTCAGACTAGCTCTTTTCAAGGATGAATTTTGTGATAACTGAAGCTGATCGATGACGATTTTATTATAGTTGTTCATCGTCTCGAGTTTGTAATAATAGGCATTTTCTGCTTTGAACGAGCCTTCTGGAGTGAAGTGTAGCTACTTTCAATGCTAAGCCATGGCAAAAGATTTTCCTAATTACCTCAGTCAGTCTCGCGTTATTATCTATATACTAATGCGCTGGTAACTAGCTGTGCATGTATCGATGTGTGTCACACCCTTCATCAATAAATACACAGATCATTGCGGTATCTATGCAACAGCTTGACCATAAACTTCCTCTCGTAAACATTTTAACAGTGAATTATATACGCGGGTCCTGCCAGCTAGTTATACATTATTATGCTCGTTTTCGCTTCCCTGCATTATATCATTATGAAATTGGATGACTTGTACCTCATGCGAGCTCGGTAACGATGTCATACAAATTCGTGACTTTTAGGATTTAAATGTGCGAACCACTGACGAGCGTCTCGTGATATTCCATTGTATGTACAACTACGCTGCTAGAATCTTCTGACGCAATCGTGCTATCTTCATAACTTCTGAGCAGCGCGTGAGATTTACCGAGTAAATAAGTTGATGGTGACGCGCTTTCACTCCCAGATGCGTACTCAACTGTTCGACTTGATGTTCTCCGTTATATTTTCGTTGATGAGAATCCAAAGCTTTCATTTATTTAACCCATCGTCCCATGCATCTATCCCTGGTCAATGTTAAAAAAAAATAATTTCCACTAGAATTCTGAGTGTTTTCTCACGATACCTATTGCTGTTACAGTTTTGAGACTCTTTGATTCAAGTATTAGTGATGGAATAACGACAGCAGTATTTTCAGCCCAGACAGACGTAGTACGTCAAGAGACTCACGGATCCTCGCTGGAGAAAATAGATTTCTTTGTCTCGAGCGGCCATAATGTCTCCTAATGATCGTCCCCGAGGTGCTCAGCTTTCCCTGGGACACCCGGAACCCTGCGCAATAAATTGAGCAGAACGAGCTACGAAAATTTGTAGTAGGTCTCAAATGTGGAGCGAAGTAAGCTTTTTTTTATGAAATATTTCCCTGTTCTGCCGTGTCGTCTTGTCGCATCGGAGAACTCCTGGATCGATTCGAGTTGTTCAACCGTTCTTTTCTCTCTTGAATTTTACTTCGTTGGTGGAAGCGTTGTGCTCGTCCTTCACTGTGGACATAATTTTGTTTAATTCCTCTGACGAAAGTTTCAAGTTCTGTGGTCATTTAGGAGCTGCTCTAAAATCAAGCTGAAAAGAGTACATTGTAAGTGTTCGCCACATATTTCTTCGGCTAAATAATAGATTATCGTATTAAGATCAGTAATTATCGTATTAAGATAAGTAATTATCGTATTAAGATTAGTAATTATCGTATTAAGATTAGTAATTATCGTATTAAGATCAGTAATTATCGTATTAAGATCAGTAATTATCGTATTAAGATCAGTGATTATCGTATTAAAATCAGTTAATAATGAGAGTAATTAAACATGGGTGAGCTTAGAGATAGACCCATACAATAATACTCTCGAAGTCGATTATTAATGTACGTAAAAAGAGCAGTACCGTGACGAACGAACCGAAATATTCAGCCTTGCCTGTTCCTCTGACTTGAAATACAAGTTTCATGATTTTTTCCGTGAGAAGAATAAAAATCGCTCTTCGATATTCCGCTCGTCATGTCGGCAAATAGAGCGAGCGCTCAGACCAAAACTAAAGCTAACCTAGCGCTGTAGTTGTGCAGCTCCTGGCATGTTCATGTGACGATTTCTGCATCGCAGTCCCTACAGAAATGGCCGCTTCTTCGCCGCCCCTCCATCATGAATTTTCTGGCCGCTGTGTGCAGCCAAAACTATAGATATTTATAGGTGATTATAGCTGCTACGGCAACAAAGTTAGACCGGGTAAGACACGTCAGTTCATTTAGGGCACAACTATCGCTATCGTAGCTACTGATCATTGCTGTCAAAATAGATTCTTCCTGTCACAGTTCAGGAATAAGAAATGAAGTGCCCAAGTACGATTGATAGTCATTCTACTTGCAGTGCATGACAAGTGCAATGGATGCGTTAACCGGTGTGGCGTTTTATCAATTGAGTCTCGTCAACTCGGTTCGCCTGAAGAATTTGCGATAAGATCTCATTTGCCTCTGTGCGTGACAGTAATACTTACGTACATTGAGCGAGTAAGATTGATACCGAGTAACCAGGCCAGCATGAACTGGTTAATATATCACGGAGTCACATCTCAGAAGGCGGCCTCTGAAGACATTTAATCTTTTGTTAGGTTAGCCTGAAGTTCGTCACAGTCCGGTTTCATGAAGACAAAGCTAGTTTTGGCCTTATTAAGTGCAGCCTTTTTGCCGCTACTGCTCGTTCTTCCGTGCAGAGCTAAATGCAACCTCGTCACAAGAAAGTTTTGGTCATTAAAGTGTTGATGCTGATGCGCTGTTCTTAAACAAAATAAAAAATGTGCATCAACACTTAGTTTACCTATTGTGTGCATTGTTGGTGTTTTGCAGTGATGCACAACCAGTGCTAACCTCATGTATAGTGCGTCAATAACTGGTGTAACTTGGGCTGCTGGTGCTGGATACAAGTGGTGTAACTTGGGCTGCTGGTGCTGGATACCACTAGTGTAACTTGGGCTGCTAGTCGATTTAAACGGGTCTGGTTAGGTGGCTGCCGACGTCTCGCGCTCCCAACAAACGCATGTCTCACTGATGTGCTCTGGATTGATTGGGTGTTACGCTTCGTCGGCTTGACGGTGGTCACCTGTACGACTGCGCTGTTTTTTGCCACGTGTTTTGGAAAACGCGCCATGTTTCTCGATTCTTTCTGATGATTTGTTTCATCAATTTCTCGTAGTGAAGGAGAGAGAGTCGGGAATGCTCCATAAACGTTTTTAATCGTAAAATGTATCTGCGAGAAAATAAAGAACTCGTAAAAAGTCAGATGTTTCGAGCATTCGCGCATCACCTATGAAAGTGCTATGAAAGTCATCAGTAAAGTGTGGTTAAAAGAATAATGAAAATTCTATTCACTGTTCATCTAACATTTTAAGTACTTGTCAGTCACAAATCAGGAATAACCGCTGGTCTGTTGGATTTTCACGCCTGTGATTCCATTCATTGAGATGTCAGATTCCTATCTCAATTGCGTAACATCTTGAGACAGCAGACTTGAAAACCTAACTCCGTACGCGCTGGCGTCTCGGGAACTGACGACGTAAAGCGTGAGGTGGAGAGGCGCATGTCGTGCACCTGACCTCAAGATAAACCGAACGCACACACTGAAACGTACACCTGCTCGTGCTGGCGACTCCACCTCGCACCATTCCCTTTAAATGCCCAGTCGATAGCGGTGCACTTCCGCCGTACGCCTCGTCGCCGTCGCGCCCTCGAGCCCCGACTGCTGGGCCGCCGGGTCGTGGTCGGGGCCGTTATTGCTGGGCGCTCGGAGGCGGGGGCTCCTGGGTGCTATGGGGGAGTTACGTTTTGTAGTTGGCAGGTGTAACGTGTTACGTTCTATAGTTGGCAGGTGTAACGTGTTACGTTCTGTAGTTGGTGGGTGTAAACGTGTTACGTTCTATAGTTGGCAGGTGTAAACGTGTATCGTTCTGTAGTTGGCAGGTGTAACGTGTTACGTTCTGTAGTTAGTGGGTGTAACGTGTTACGTTCTGTAATTGGCAGGTGTAACGTGTTACGTTCTGTAGTTGGCAGGTGTAAACGTGTTACGTTCTGTAGTTGGCAGGTGTAACGTGTTACGTCCTATAGTCGGCAGGTGTAACGTGTTACATTCTGTAGTCGGCAGGTGTAACGTGTTACATTCTGTAGTCGGCAGGGCAAATGTACGCCTCCGAATCAGACTTATCGTATTACCACGAGTCCAATTCGGACTCCACCAAAAACTTCCGATTGTGCGACCTTGCCTGAGTCAGTACCGCGGTGTCCCGTTTTAAGTCCTCAGTGTTGACTGTTGATGACGCGATCTGGTAGATTTCGAGGCGTGCATGACTTGCTCGAGATTCTGTGGGAATGTATTGTGGCGCAAAAGAGTGTCTGAATAAAATCTTTGTGAAGTAATATGAGTTTTTACATCTGCCGAGATATTATTTTCTCAAGTTATAAGCGCTGATGCTTCATTTTGTTTAAAGATAGGCTAGTGATCATAAACTACAGTCCAAGAAAACGAACCTTGAATGTAAGCGCATTAAAAGCTAATATTTTTCGTGTCATCGAGCACGTTTCACAGCAGGTCGCACGGATGACGCTGTCTGGCGAATTTAGCGCCTCCTTGAGATGTGCGTTGTGTTGAGGCGTAGAAAGTTTTTATTAGGAAACATTTCGAATGACTGCCAGACTGGACGCTCCAACAGGAAGTAGAGAGGTGCCCCTAACGGCGGCCAGTAACGTGAGGATGCGCTGGCGGTGCGTGCTGCGCCCGAGTCTTGAAGGAAGTGACATGACGCGTCCGCTTGTTGGATGCTCATCTGCAGCCTTGAGTGCCAGCTACGTGAGTAGTTAGCCGCTTGTACTCGATTACTCCCTTCCCCCTCGATGTTTTAGGTAGCTTGTCATCGGCTTCCTGTTCACACGCGTATATCTGTGCAGGTGGCGGTGGTGACATCAGCTCTAGATGGTATTTGAGTGTCGCATGTTGGGGGCTGAAATAAAATCGATTTACTAAAGTGGCTTGCTTTCTTGTGTAAGAATTATTCAACGTTGGTGTAACGGTAGGATGTTTTTTTTACTTGAGAAGAAGTGGCGATGTGAACATTATTTACCAAGTTTTCTTAGTCGGTGTATTTTGACAATCCGAATTAGCCATCGGGTGGTTGAGACAAAGTGCCAAGGTCGTTCACGCATTTAATATTGTGTTACATATTATTATGTTTTTGAATTACGTGAACTGAATGGTAATTTTTAATAAATTTTTATTCGTATATAAGAGGAACTACGTTTTCAAAACACTAGTTTCATTTACAAATTCTTACGTGGATTTGAAAATTAAATAATGATTAAAATGACAGCTATACGGCCTAAAAAAAGCGTATTTTCAAGTCGAGGAAGAGTTAATTTTGCCGTTGCTGAATGATTCTCATTGTTACTGACTGCAGCAAAACAATTCCTGAGGCTAGCTAATTTAGGAAAAAAATTTCAACGCGTTTTTTAATGTGATTTACTACAGGATATAGTTGGTGTGCGTCAGAAATAAAGATCCCTCAATTAACGTATGATAGAAAAAATGGTTTGATTTCAGTATCGGTGAACCGCATGCAGTTCGGGTCGTCTTATACCTGACCTTTCTATCTAGAATACCTACTCGCCACTCTGTTTCAAGAGTTTTTGTGGACTCGGCAGGAATTGTTGCCAAATTGTTCCGTAGCATTAGCGCAGGGAGGCGAGCCCAATGTGAACGTTTCCTTGTAGCAGCACCTCGAGCGTGGGACTACAGCACAGCTTTTCCAGCACAGGAGAGTTTACGCATGTCATAGCTTTTTTCTGCTGTTATTCATTCTGTGTATAGTTCATAGGAATTACATCGTGTACCATGTGCTAATCTAGGAGGGGTTTCCCCTGATATTACTTGATTTATTTCAACAAAAAATTGACCACGTTATATTTTTTTTCAGATCCATCGATAATTATCGAAAATATTTTAGTGGCCCCTGCAACCAGCTTTGGGTTAAGGAGTCATCAATGGTTATTTGCTCAGTTCTTTGAGCCATTTTGTGTGTCCTCAGAGTCACTATGTTTTCGGAATGGCATAATCCTTAATATTATTTAGCCAAATTTGTTAGCGAGTGCATGGAATTGAGAGATTTACTTCAGGTCCCGAGCTCGTTTTGAAGCGCTTGAAAAGCAGCGCCATTTAGAGAGGAAATTGGTTTTACTTCAAAGAAATTAATGCGTAGAGTTCTTATAATGAAAACTCGTAAGGTTTGACTTGAAGCAGCTAAAGCTCGGTTTAGTGTTTCCAAAAGTTTACAGCTTTAGTTATGGAGTTGCTTACGCTGATGCTTGTACTTCAAAGCAGTTGGAACAGCTGATTATGTCTTGCCTTTTTCGTTATGTTGAAATATTTCCTGTGTTGAAATACTTACTCTTTTTGTTAGCTCTCTGAAAGTTTTAGTCGATTGAGACGTATTGAAAACATTGACCCGAGGTTATTTTTGGTTATTATTTATGTACGCTTGCACGCATATAAAATTGGAATTCCTGGTAACGTCCAGACAACAACCTATTCTGCAAGCACAAGTTCGTTGCAGTGCTGTTACTGGCAACTTTCCTGCTAACTTCTCTTAGGTGTTTTGCCTGCATTCGAGAATTCATTGTTTTCCTGGTGTCTTATTGGGAGATGCTGTTCGTTTTAAATCTTAACACCACTGTACTTGACTTCCATTTGGTGTTCTTTACTTCAGCATACAATAAAAACTCCGAGAACCTGATTTTATACGATGTGTTTTTATATCTCTCTTGTCTTACGAGTATCTTTTCATACTGACCGTTTTGAAAGTGTCATTTGTGCTTGACTTGAAACGTGCTCGATCTTTGAGCCATGGTTCCTTTTTTTAGTGATGAATGCACAGTATGAAATGATTCAAGCCCAGCTGCAGCGTTTAAAATGCATCCTGATCTTGAACTTGGAGATTTGAACTCGTGGGAACCAGTTACTCGGTTTCAGCGAGTTCGGAAATTTTCTCTTTTATGACGACGTATCGTTTTGGAGAGAAGTGCTGCTCTAAGTCCGGACTGTTGGCTGAACCGGTCTTGGTCGGGCGGCGGCGGGGGGCAACCACCAGCCTGTACCAGACCAGGAAGTCGTCCGTCCTTCTCCAGCCCCGACTTTCATCCGAGACGCTCTCTTCTCTACGGAGTACTCAGACCTTGCTGTGCCGGAAGGCGTCGGGGTGACTTACTAACGTGTTGTTAGTCACTGGACGCTCTGGCTCTGATGTGTATTTGCGTGTCTTGAGTACGATAGCGGTGGTGACGTGCTACAGAATGCACGGTACGATCC
>VOMN01086679.1:0-19371 GCA_014899125.1 Orchestia grillus
ATTCAAAGAAAAAATCCAGAAACCTCGACTAACGCAGACGGGTCGCTATGCCTCAAAGGTGGAACAAAAGGCCAGTGGCGCGCTATTCCTTTATTCTTCACTACACAGCAATCCCAGTACGACACGCCAACAGATTATTTCACACAAAAATAAGTCGCAAAGAAGCTTCACTCCTTCGAAACACAACACAAAAAAGCCAATGTATAAGCAACGAACCGAAGATCACATTTCAAAACCGTAAGCATCAAAAGATCTTAGAACTACGGAGCAGCCATACTGCACATTTCTCCCGAATAACTCGATGAAGCAACCTGTTAACTACCATACAGACAAGCCTCAGACAAGCTTCAGTTAACGTACACCATGCGATAGCACAAAAATTTCGTTAATAATATCCTTTGTAAAGGCATTCAAAATAAACCTCGGGTGCAATGTTGCCGCAGTTACTTAGCTCAACCTACACACCCTCTAACTGAAGCAGAAATTTCCGTATATATGTAACCCACGCCCCATACCTCAGCTGCAATACACAGTTAAAATCAACAAGATTCAACATGTTTCTAATGAAGGCCAGGCTAGGGAGATTCTGAGCCAGAGACGACCTGATAATTCTAAATATTCCAAACTCTATAAACAGGCCACCGAGACTCAGAACTCCAATTCAAAGTTTAATAAGAAATTTTCGAGTCACAGTGATTATAACGGCAAGTCTACGTTTACATACCTTTCTTCAAGCCTCATTCGACGTTATCGAAAATACGTGACGTCAGACTGAAATGGCGTACTAGAGAACACTGCTAGCACTCAGCCATTTACATTGTGGCAGCACGAATGTATAGACTCAAATCCATAGCCAGAGCCTAACACCTGTTTCTGGTACAGAATTGTAATGACCCACTCAGACACTCTTTCCTGAGAGCATAAAATGCTGTCATGTTTGCAGGTTTTGGTTGCGCGCTACTACAAGCTCACGCAACAGGCTGGCCTAAAAAAGCAAGTAGCCTAATTACAAACAGTGAGATTCATTGTGGTCACGTTATGATGCAACTAACATCCTACCCAACGGTCGTTGACGACGTTGACATCGTGAAGTCGAAGTCTGCTCGTCTGCCTCGACGAGTATCGCGGATACGCTTCTCGATACTTTTTTTGGGACACGTTTCCAACTTTAGGTGCTCAAGTCCATGACCACAGATTGTTAACCGGTGTCTCTAGTTGTTAAAATTGAACTCTCCTCTCTCAACAGTTACTAAATTTTCATCTATTTTTTGATATACTTGAAATGGGGATTTTAAATACTCAATAAAACTAAGAAAGCTTTCTCCTTGCATGCTAAAACCTAACAAATAACCACGGCAAACGATATGACTCTACAGCTGTCAACAACCCAGGTTTAAGCCCCAAGTAAACCAGTTCAACTACAAGCAGGATCGGTGAGAGCTCCAAGTTCGAACTCGCTTCCATGGTAAAGGCGACATCTTGCAATAATTTTGGCGTGATGAGCTGGTTAGTTTCGTCCCCTGAAGTAACGACGCAGCCCGAGGTTCTTCAGAGGACGTAGACCACTTGCAACTGAGTTCAGAATTGAACACGCTACTGACGAAGTACACATGCATACCAAAAAGCAAAATTTAATGTGCTAGTAAAGTCGGTTCGCAGAATACACAATTTGAAAACTTCCACAGCAGTAGAACTGAAACAATCAACACTACATTAAGAAAAAGCGGAAACTATTAAACACACCTCTACAGACGATAACACCAGCACATTGGATGCTTCTAACACGCCTGAAGTTGACAGTGCGATTGTCTGGCCCAACTGACATTCACAAAACTGACGATGCAGAACGTTGACGTAAGACGGATATCTCGACCTCGAGTATCTTTAGCAACAATAAAGCGTCAACGGCTGAGCCATAATAGATCAGTATGAGGTAGAAACATCAGTAGGGATACCCAAAATAAATTGTTCTGTGACATCAATTGACAACCTAAGGTGGAGACTTCATGCTGTAGAGACTCGAGTTTCATTACACTACTGCTTCAAGCGCATATCATGAAATCAAATTAAAAATTGTTTATTAAGTTAAAGATACTTCTTGGGACACTTTTCAGTAAGAGCTTCACTGAGGTTTGAGATACGAAACGTTTTTGACTGACGACTAAAGAGCTACATATTCCGTCGAGCCAGAGATCACGGAGATTACAATTACATACAGAATTGGAGATCAACGCAAACGCGCTCACAACATCGTTTGGAAAAAGGAAGAAAACAACCATTATAAATATACTGACGATGTTTCCTTCAAGAATCGAGACGCGCTCAAAAGCTCTACATGGACTGAGGGCAGCTACCCCGCAGCCAGACTACGATTAATTTTCTCAAAGGTAATACAACCGAGTTTGACCCGGACGAACTAAATCTACAGCGCATACAGGGAAAAGTCAAAACGACTATACAAGAATAGAACCCTAAAATAAAGTCCGCCTGCCACCTGCGTGAAAAAAAGATGGTCAAATTTAAATCCATCGCTACCACAACCGGCGTCAGTAAATCTGAGGTGGACCAGTTCTCCGTCTCCACACGCTCATGCGTGCAGCCAGAGCGAACGTGGACACCCGCAGTGGAGGACTTCATGTTTCATTAACTTCTACCTGCGCATACATTGAGTTTTAAAAGAACTCGTGAAAAATCCTTACAGAAGACGAAACTTCCTTAAAATTTCACGCTTTGGTTTGTGGTTTTTGTTTGGAGGGGCTAGGTGGCACTGTTTAATTTTACATTGCTCATCAAGAATCAACGTGCCAAGTCATCCCGTGAAAGCGTTCAAGTGACATGCAAGGCAGTGTTTAATTACAAGGAACAACTGCGGCAGCCTTTGCAACAAGTCACCAGGAAGCAATGAAGTAAGACAAATGCGTTCTGGATGACACGCACGCTACACTGGATCCTCGGGGTAAAAATTACGACCTGTCAAAATACAAAAATTGAAGCCTTCGCCGCGCACGGCAATTCGATGCACGAGAACTAGGACACTCGTGACCGAAGTGAAGTGTGCAGACCACGAGGCTGGAACCGACACAGAGTAGCTCTCAACAAGAACTCGGGACTATCGCCACACCCGCGAATAATCCTCCGACAGACAGACCGTGCGGTGATAGAGCACACCACAAAAAAATGCTCTAGTTATTTTATTGCGTAATCACCATAAAGAGCTGTAGTGACCTGATAACTGCATGTCGGCGTACCAATTTTGGAAAGTTACTTTCTAGTATTGGTTATTTTCAATTATGTGAATACGTGTGTAAGAATTTATCTATTTAGTAATGAAACCTGACCCCACATTGGAGCCTCCAGGGGTTAACCCCTGACATTCACGGAAGATTAGATTATTAGTTTAAAGTTTCCTACCCGCATCAAATGTGACCTAAAAAGCGGAAAGAAGGGACCATTTAGTAAAGAATTTAGAAAACGTGGAATCTATGCACAGGCGTGTGCCCGCACACAATTCCCATCGCATAGAAACCAAAATTTAAGAAGGATGAGGAAAAATAAAATTAAGAATAATCGAAGGCCTACCTAAAGCTGAGGTAACCTGACATACGTTAAGAACTTCCCTTCGTTGCACCGCCTTCAAGGCAGTGACGAGTTGAATTATGCAGTAAAACATGAAAGTAACAATTGGCCCCAAGAATATTTAACTGACTTTGACGAAAGGCTATAGGAAAACACTTGTTCACTTCATCAGATACCAACAAATGGATACTAACTCGAGGCTCCGCACTTCATTAGGTTGCAAATTTAACATTCATATTCCAACGTATCAAATTTAACTTTAACTTTTTAAACGAACGTGGTACGATGGAGATTTGGTTAGCGAAAGTAGCATGAAATTTTCACACCGCAGTGAGAATAATACGGTCACCGTTAATATGGCAATAGTTTCTCCATGACATAGTAGTTCACGTTCGTCAAAGTCGACGTCAATATTGAAGTCAAAAATAAAGAAGGCATTTTAAACCAAAATTATTACTAATTATTAGCGGGGCTGTCCGATCGAGGGTGTAGAACTGCGAATATACATACATAGGACATTACACGTCTGAAAGTATACCTGCACGAGTCGCTTGCATGCTGCCTTGCTTACTAAAAGCCAGAAAAGGAAACGGTCTAAAGGCGTCGAGCGACACTATCACTCCACTACGCTAGCAAGATTCGCACTCGGGGGCGAGAAATTTACACGAGATTATCGACACTCTGCGGTTCCCCTGCGCATTGATTGCGGCAGGCTCGATATTCCAGCTCACTGCGACCTTGGGAAACGGAGGCAGAAGCCGATGAAGAGAATAATTTTATTTAATCGAGTCTTAGGCTCGGAGACGCGTTCCCCCCTCAACAACACACAACCCGCAGCAATGAGCCGGGCAGAGATTACTTTTATTTCCCAAGTACAACAAAACTGCGAGAAATTATTTGTAAATTTCAAATCACGCAACAACACACGCAACAAAATGACACGAAAAGCATTGCTACTTAATTCTCAACGTGAGTTAATGCTTTCAAAGCAATACACTGAGCTGCAAAACCAGCGCATCCCGCAGCTACAACGAGGCAATCTTCTCAAGCAAATGAGCCCTGAGCTGCAAAAAAAATTAAAATTAAATTTAGATTGCAACCGAGAATTTGTACTAAAAAAATACTACAAGGACAAAACCATAAATTTTTATTTAACGAGTGTGACCACTCGTGGGACAAAGGGTCAACAACCTTCCGTTGGTGCTCCTTTTCACACAGCTACAACACGGACGGAGTGAAATTTGCCCCAAATTGGTGTCTAAAATCGGTTACTTTCATGCAGAAGCCAGGCGACCCAGGGTGCGGGTGGGACCGCTGTGCGCTTCCTGCGAGTAGATCGCCATTAGCCACAACTTCTTGCTGCTGATGGAATTATTGTGACTGAGCTGCTAGCATTCTGAAAGCAAAAATGAATTTTAAACTGCTTAAGAAACGCTTGCTCTAAAGCAGCTAGCAATGAGCGGTAAAATGCTTCAATCGGTCGAGTTTACGTCGCTAAACAGTGCGAGTAGCGCGCATGGTTGCAGTCGTGTACCAGCTACTGGAGCCAGAAAGGTGGTGCTTCTGAACAGTATTGTACCTAGGATAATCTATAGGAACGGGGTAATAAATGACAGAAGTCGCCTTCAGATGTTTCACGTCATTGTTTCGTGAAATTCCATGAAACTCGAGTCAAGAAGAGAATTATTTCGTTAGATGCACCGTCGAGCAAATCATGGATCATTCGAGGGTCATCTAAGTTTACCAATCACACAAACGAGGCCTGGTCTCTTACACGAGCGAGTAAGGCGGAACCTGTTCAATTTGATAACTAGCTTGAACAGTACGTGCCGTTCATGCTAATTTCAAGAAGAATGCTACTTCCGTTCAACATTAAACAGCCCGTCAAAGACACCATCGAGTCCTCTGCAGCAAAACAAGCAGAAACTACCCTCTAGAAAATAGCGATGAGAGAACCAAGATCTGCTCATAACAGCGTCCAAAATCAAACGAACTAACGGTGTCAACTAATCTCTGCAGATAGCGGAGCTCAGCGAAACCGTGTACGGAATCCCGAAGAATTACAGAACACTTTCCACTCAAAACAAGGACGAAAAATAGGACAGCAGCACAGGAGCTTCTCACAACGCTGAGAACTCGCCAACTGGAGAATGAAGCTCAATATTTCTCGAGAATACGAGAGAGAAACCCAGTAGGAGGTTAAATGCATCGGAGTAGTATTATTATTTATATTGATGGGGCAAGTGGAAAGTCCAATACTGTTGCCCAAGAATACATGGTAAAAGTAAGCAATACTGTAAAATAAACATGCCATCACACAAACATTTGCTTTTCGAATATTTATCAGTAACAGCAGAAAATTACGAATAATTAGACCACTGTAATTTGTACTTCATGGTCAACTTTGAGGCGTATTACTAAACTGTTAAATTTTTCAACGAAATTTCAATTAAAGTTTCGCCCGAGAAGTACTCGCAATAAAAAATATATATTCTGAAACATCAAACGTTGGACGTTTGTTCAATTTATTTCGATATTACATCAATCAAAGGTTTTAATAGCATCATAAACGCTTCAAACTCGTTCTGAACGAACAACAAGCTAGGAACACGGGCCAATAAACATCTTTTGTTAGAAAAAGCTAGAAATGTGTTACTAAAGATTCAACATAACATTAACCCTAAAACGCTCAAATTAATAAAGCAACAAGACAGCTACCAACTTTTAGAAGGTACAGAAAGCTAGCTGCAGCCTCATGTATATTCACAATAAGAGTGAATCTAGCATTACATGAAAAGCTGGTAACGGTTTTTTTAATCGATCTGATACAGTATCATTATTTGGGGCTAAGCAGCGTCAGACAACAGATCGCTGTATAACTGCTGCCAGCGCAACACAATTTATAATTGACCCTTCACTGTACGAATTATTGAAGCATTTCACTCCTTGAATCGATGTAATTACTGAGCCGCGACAGCTAAAAATACAAGTAACAGCTCTGAACGCACTCGTTACAACACGGGTAAGAATCAGATACGCACCGAACTGTCCTGACAAAATGAACCTTTTTAGTACCATTCGTTTATGAGGGAGTTCAGTACGCGCCGAATGAGGCAGGCCATGCAGTTAAAGGCTAAATTTTGCAGCCGTTCACACGAGACGTACGTTAACCGTGCGTGGCAGAATGTCGCTTTCAGACAACAATCTACATCTCAATGAAGATTTAAAATGAGTGTTCAACGCTCATTTTCAACGGCAACTGAACTAACAATCATTGAAAATGACCATTTCTAGACGAATATCTCTTGAACCAGGCATGCATGTATCATAGCAGCACACCTACGGACGCGTATGCAGTAACATTTCGTTTTAATTTGAATGCAAATGCGTCCCACACACGCAGGGTTGAGAGGCGGAACAAAGCTGTCCAGGAGGCGGCGCTCCATAACTTACAATCTTCAAGCTGAAGTTCAGAGAAACATAATCTCGCAACAACGAAAAAGCAAATAAAATAATTCTATAGAAATTAATACCACAGCAATAAGAGAGTAAGAAGTATGAGGTAGAAGACGACCTTGCATAACCAAAGAAAGCAGAAATAAAAAAACGTCTAAACTTCATCCACGGTTTAGCTGACACGTATTAGTATAAATATCCTCTTGAGACGCAATCACCAACCCAAAAGTATAGCTAAATTAATCGAACACAGAGCACGAACGAAAAATGTGAAACATGTAAAATTGACATAATAAAATATTGTGAGAAAACTCAGACGCACTCAAAGCAACGAATACAAAACAGGGAAAGAAATTTAACATGTACATAATACTTCTAGATTACCCGGCCAACTTTACCAGTGCAAATCGTTTGAGAAGTGTTTGAGCACAATAAACGGCCAACAAATACAGCTGCTTTGAGTAAATTAGCGAAAAGAACATCCAAAAACCCCTAGAACATTTCAACATACTCGCAAAATTAGCTACGCAATGGTCACTCACGTCAGCACATGTGTACACGGCAGCATAATCACAGCGCTCGCTAAAGCTCAGAATATCATTATTCATATTATAATCATTGTTTATATTTCCCAACTTTAGTCCCCGCAGCCTTTTCAGGCGATCTCAGAAGTGAAGCTCAGTAGGTATATTCAATAAGATTGCGTTAGAAAGACTGCAATCTTCACTGTTGTAGGTAGCTCTACGAAATGTTGATTCCGCTTAGCGGTACAAACTGTTCAACAGTTTTGTTAACAAGTCGTTATGTAGTTTCAACTAGAGAGCTCCTTCTACCAGGCCAGCTTCGTGAGGTTCGGTCGCAGAGCAGTGGACAGGTACCGCTCCTAATTGGGACGAGTCAGGAAAGTCCGCCTAGGCAGTTTGTTCCAACTTAGAGCGACGACTTCACCATTTGATGTCATGAATTTTTTTCAATGCGCTACTGAATTTTCTTTTTAGATATGAATTTTCTTTGACATACATTCCCATTCGAATCCGTGGTTTAAAAATTCGTGTTTCAGTTAGATCTCGTTCCTATTAAAATTGTCCCAAACAGAAGCTGTGCCTGTGCCCAATTAGAAGCTTCTCCTGAGCTCAATTAGAAGCTTCTCCTGTGCCCAATTAGAAGCTTCTCCTGTGCCTAATTAGAAGCTTCTCCTGCGCCTAATTAGAAGCTTCTCCTGCACCCATTTAGAAGCTTCTCCTGTGCCCATTTAGAAGCTTCTCCTGTGCTCATTTAAAAGTTTCTCCTGTGCCCATTTATAAGCTTCTCTTGTGTTCAATTAGAAGCTTCTCCAGCGCCCAATTAGAAGCTTCTCCAGCACCCAATTAAAAGCCTTGCCTGGCTGAGATAAACCAGTAGATAAGGCTGTAGCAGCTGATAAAGGTTAGGCAGCATTTCAAAGTTGCAGCAGACTCCACGAGTGAGAGTCAAGGTGAGAACGGCTCAGTGCAGAATGAAGCGCGTGTCAAACGCAGAGCTACGGCTACCTGGGCAGAGTGAGTGAGGCCTCTTGGTAACAGGGCTTGGTGAGGGCTGAGATCAAAGACTGCAACTGACCAACTGACCAGTCCCACACCCCGCAAAGATGCGTTTAGTGACTGAATAACTAACATGGAATCCTAAAAGATTAGTACAAATTTCCTAAACGATGAGTATATAAACATAATCAACCCTCTGCGTGAGACTGATCTCCTCAGTTATTTCAAACGCTCGCCATTTTCATGGCTCTCTCGTCAGTTACGCGCCAAGGACGAGGATTTCCCATAACAGATCAGTCCCACGCAGCGAAAGGATTCAAAAAGCTACAAGGCATGTTCTTGAACGTCGCAGTTTTCTCCACAGCGCCGGTTTTATGAATTTGAATTATGCTGGCATTACAGCAACTTGAAGTAATGAGAGGCGACTAACAGTTTCTACATTCTCGAATCAATTTAATCCTACATCTTTTTCACAGAATGTTCCGTGATTGACCATGAGAAAATCCGATCGACCGTGCCGTCCTCGCAGTGATAAACTTCCAAATTACTACGTAAGTACTTGGCTTTAAGCGGCTATTGGTGTAAATATCTAGCTCCACTTCAACATCACCATTCATGGGCATTTAAGTAATCTAACCAATCCAGAAGGGTAGGAATATAGTTTGTACCATAAGATTGCGTAGCAACCAAGTTCTATTCAAATAGAACACAATCTATCACTCACATATTCCAATCAGAACGTATAAAAACTACATTCAACACCGTAAACTCAAACTGTTGACGATTTCCTCGGCTGGAAAAGAGAATACTTCACACAACTTCTGAGAAACCATGCATTAGAACATGATACTTTGGCTTGCTTAAAAAAACTAAGCAATTCTCACTAAGGCACAAAACGCGCATCTTTATCAAAACTCAAAGACACTAAACTAATAATAACTAACTAGTTGGCAGTTTCAATGAGTACGGACTACTTTATTCCAACTTCCAAACTGAAGTTAGATCGAGGTTATTGAATTCGATTTCAAAGCCTAGAAATGGAAAGAAGCAAGCTAAGCAGATAGAGGCCTCCTTAACGTTTCCACAGAATAAACTTTACCAAAATTGAAGGTAGAGTCGGGGATCAGGAAGTTGAGTTCATCTTTTGGAAGAGCGAGAGGCACGTTGTGGCTTTGGGTGAAGTAAAAGGCATAATGCATGCCTCGAGTGCCGGGCATGCAGTTGAGGTCGGCCAAGTATATGGCGTGGAGAGCCTCGGCATACAGCCCCATCCTGAAGACACTCACTGGGTCACTCAAAATCTGCAACAGCACCTGCTCAGGGTCACCAATGAACGACAGAGGATGCTTCATGATGACGCACAGCTCGTGCATGTTGACATTGAGGCCTAGTTTCTTAGAATCCCAAAGCTGGTGCACAAACGGAAGTTTGAATCCCCTGAAACCAACCACCATGGGTCCGTGCTCGTAGCAAAGGAAGGCGTATTCCTGAAGTGCATGACCAGAGCCACGAGACGACGTGTCTGTCACGGGGCTGCGGTTGTCGTTACACCAGAAGGCCTGGCCTCCCTGAAACATGCAGCACTGGAAGAAGTAGCGACTGGACAGCGACCCACTGTATATTGGCGCGGCAAACCCGGCGTTCTTCAACTCCATCTCTAAATAAACAACCTGCACATGGGAGCAAAATATTAGAAAATATATCATAATACAAGTGTTGATGTATATTTATCTCTATACGCAAATACGTCAATACCAAACTACGCGCAGTTTAAACGTATTTCTTCAGCTACCGTGGAAAAATTATGTTTGACCTGGAGGGAAGTAGCACTGAAAATGTGATAGGACCACAATTACTCACTGAATTATATAACTATGTGATATAGAGCGTCATGCGTGGGACTCAGGTACCCACACAGGAACAGAACAGAAAGAAGACAGAATAAACGCATAGATTATACATGACGGCAGACTTTGTCACAGAACCCAAATACAACTCCCTATGAGATCTTCTATATACGTATTGTACATCCTAAGAGAGCTAATGCCCATATGAAAGTTACTGAAGTTATCAGTCTTTACTCCAAGAAGGTAAGAATCACGATACATTTCAGAATCCTGCACACGGTATATGAGATACACCCTTTCAGTAGATACATTAAAATGTATATTACGCGAATATTGAAAATATTCTCTTTGATGCACGAGATTCTTGTGCATTCATAACGAAGTCCTTTCAAATGACCCAACCATTTGCACCTGAAAATAAACTCGCACTAGCTTTTTCTTAACACTTAACTCTATAAGGACCACTCAAGAATTATGAGCATTAAAAATAATACAGTTTACTTTTGAGTTTTTATGTCATTCAAAACTCGGATGAACGTGTACACAAGCGCTAAAAATGTGAACGAATGCTTTCTCGGTGCCTCGCTCATTTGAAAAACATTTGATCCTTTCTAGGGCTGAGTACAAAATCAAGTAATCGAGAGACCAGTTTCACGACGCACCCCCGATACTCCCGGGACGCTGTCGGCGTAAGACTCGAGAGACCCGAAGTAGTTCATGACCCCGCCGACAACGGTGCTGAACAGCTCCGCCACCCGCACGAAGTTACAGCCCTTGCGCAGCACATCAAGCAGGTGGTCCCGGGCAGCGCTCCCGTATGCTGCCGAGAGGAAGTCATACATTGAGATCCATCCTGATTTATGGCGCTTACGGGTTTTGATGCTTCAATAAGGATCTCGGAATGAAGAACTGCACTAGAGAGCACCATGCGTGACAGTTATGACACGGATGGTAGTTCGAATGATAACGCATTGTGATACAGTAATAAGAATTATGAACTGCACTAGAGCGTACCATGCGTGACAGTTATGATACGGATGGTAGTTCGAATGATAACTATTGTGATACAGTAATAAGAATTATGAACTGCACTAGAGAGCATCATGCATGAGAGTTATGATACGGATGGTAGTTCGAATGATAACGTATTGTGATACATTAATAAGAATTATGAACTGCACTAGAGTGTACCATGCGTGACAGTGATGATACAGATGGTTGTTCGAATGATAATGTATTGTGATGCAGAAATAAGAATTATGAACTGCACTAGTGTACCATGCGTGAGAGTTATGATACGGATGGTAGTTTGAATGATAACGTATTGTGATACATTAATAATGATGAAGAACTGCACCAGTCTACCATGCGTGACAGAATTGTGATGATACGGATACTAGTTCGAATACTCGACATTGTAATGTTTTCATGAGGGTGAAGAACTGCAGCAGAGTGTGACATGCCCGGAATAACTGCATCAGAGTGTGACATGCCCGGAATAACTGCATCAGAGTGTGACATGCCCGAAGCACAGAACTGTAAAGAAATAGATGCTAGTTCGAACAAGTAAAAATGCTATATTAATGGTTTCATACGCGTTTGTATTCCAGAAGACTGCGTTGCACTGAACTGGAACAACAAATTAATTACGAATGATAAACCACGTTAAGAAAACAATGTTAGTATAAACTTTAACGCCAAAGCAGGCAAGTATTCATTGTACATTTGTATCAAGGTTTATAGCGCAAATTCTCTAGTTCTTTGAATATACTAACATTGTCTATTGTCGGTCTATTTCTAACACAACACTTTTTCAGTTCAAATGAATCACTGTACAACAGAATGTAGAGTTTCTCTTCTCCCAATGCCTCTAAACCACACTACTCAACAATGCACTCCGCCAACATCCATATTTTTCTACAGGATTCAAAGTGTCACCTGGTTGCTTCTGGTACCCGAAGGGTGCATTAGGCACATGTGTCCAGTCGAGAGTCCGGACGGGCAAGAGTTGCAATCAAGAATTTTTCAATTCTCAAGAATTTCTATTCCAGAAATTTTGGCTCCGACGGAGACAACATTGACCGGTTGGGCCCGGTCCTCTTTTGGTCAACATTTAGACACTGTAGCGTAAGACATTAGCGTGGAAGTTAACATCTGGGTGACGGTGAGGCCGAGGGAGTGTCGAGGCTCGGCGTGGGGCTCAAGACTTGTAGTCTTACGGTAGCGTCGTCGTTTAGGGAGGCTGGGCAGCTTGAGGGTCCTCGCGACCCTTCTTGAGGAAAAGGGACCCAAAAGAACGCAGACTGGTAGGGCTATGGAGCGGGCGAAGCCTAAGTCACACCGCTAAAATGAGTTTATCCATAACTCTTATAGTGCATGGATAAAGTCGCAGAGAGGAAGCGGGATCCGGAAAGGGCAAGTCTGCAGCAAGAATGGTTAGCTCTCCGAAGGATGATTTAAAATGTCTCGTAAGCTAATACTTCTAGTTGTAGAAGGCGCTAGAAGGTATCACGAGCGAGGTCGTTGCCGATGCTGAGGATTATCAGGAGTGCAAGGCAGACAAGTGCGTAGCACTCCGAGTAAACGAGTTTGTGATAGTGCTTCGCAGAGTGAAGAAGGGACTTCGACTCACTAAAGCGCGGTGTAATAAGTAAGGAGCCTGCTTGATGGCTCCACGGAATATCTGCTGCGCGGATGGCCTGGGCGTGCAGGTAGTCGCCGTGAGTCCCGAGGTCCGTCGATCAGGTCCCTCCCTGAGTCAGACTTAGCACAGGGTGTAGCGAGCAGTAGTGTGTAGGAGTTGGAGGTTTAAGTAAGCAACTGAGGCGGGCCGAGTCAGGTCTCCCGCCTGTAGATAGTAGGTCTGAGAACTGGATAAGATTGGTGATACGTCCCTAGAAGCTGATGACTGAATGGGGCCTAGCTGGCTCGACGGTATCGAAGGGCCTTCGTACTTCCAACGGTCTGAGTTAAGAAGGCTCGAGGCGGCATAAGGTATTTCTAAAGAAACTTTTTTGAGGAAGGGCTAGCAGCCACGGTCCTCCAGTGCTAGGTACAAAAACCCGTGGTATCGAGCCTCCGTTCTCGCCCGAGGGGAAAGAAGGACGGCTAAGAGGATATTTCCCGATATCGGGGAAGGTCGAACTCGCGTGGCTGAGCAGCAGTGAGGTATAGTATCTGAAGGGCTCGAGCAAATGAAAGCTGAAAAATAATTGTAGTTAGTTACCTCCGTAGTGTGAATTCTACGGAATCTAAGAAGTTCAGGGGAGGTGTTTGCAACAATCCTCTCGAGTACGTAGGAGGAGCGCTCAGTCAGGACGAACTGGCTCTGTGGTGATACGACAAAGATTGCGTCCTGTTGGATGATTCCATACAGGGAAGAGGTTAAGCTTCCGTGGAATAGGACAATAATAATTTGCAGAATGCAGTTGGGGTATGTCTGGACGAATTTGCAAGGTGTTAACCGAAATCATTTGTACTGAGTTGGTGCGATTGCCGTGGAAGTCTATTGATGGGCTTATAAGGGCAAAAGTTGAAGAGCTAGTGAGAGCAATGGTATGGTTGACACCTGAGAGTCGGTTCAGGAGGAGCTCTCGGTGAGCGCGCTAAGGTGAGAGTGTTAAGATATTACGTCAGGAAGAGGGGAACGTGACGCAGTCAATTCTCTCTGCCGGTCGGGACCACTCTGTGGCAGTGCATGCCAAGAGTGAGTAGGGTCATAGGGTTATCCATGTGGATGTTTGAGCCGAACGAGCTGAAAAGCTGTAGTGAGAAAATGGGCCGGTGTGGCGTCTGATTTGAAAGAATCGGCAGGAGGGCCGATGGCCCAGGACGCCATCATAAGGGAGCGAGCCTGACTCAGCCTTCGCTGAGGGTGGCTGCTCTTACGGGTCTCTCGGGAAGCAAGAGTGGTTAAGTAGGGAGTCTCGTCGAATCAGTGTACACGACTGAGGTACCGAATAAGGTTATTAAGAGTGAGTCTTCCCGAGGGGTGTCTTCCCAAAAGCAAAAGCACTGAGGATGCCTGATAAGGCATAAAAGTTGGCACGACCGAGGCTGAGTAATTTTTACTCGCGGGAGGATTCCGCCCCTAGTACTAGAGGTGTTCGATGAAAACCTCATAGAACGTCAATGAGGAAGTTTCCACTTCAATCGCCATGGCGAGTTTGGGATTCGAAATAATGTGTGTGAACCAGGTCAAGTATCAAGTGCAATCACACTCTTCCTCTTTGTAGAAAAAAAGGAACTATTTTGTTCCTCAATAGAACACATTTGATCTGATTTTCACCTTCTCACTTCATGGATGTTGTGTCATTCCAAAATGAGGATTTCAGCATCTGCCATTGAGATAATTATTTAGTTTGAAACCCAAGTGCTACGATGGTCGAATAATTCAAAATTTCTTGTAACGCTTGTTCCTTGCTGATAACGAGCAATCTATGCTTGTATAATCCCTTTGAATGCTCCTCATGACAGATTTACTTACATACTTTAGTTCACTCTATGGGTTCTTTATTCGCACCTCTTCACTGCAGTTACATACGATCATTAATATTCCGAATACTTTACTACTTTACCAAGCTTAAGTCAACAACAGCATTCAAAGTGGATCATACATATTCTAAAAATTCATTTGATAGCTACTCACACATCATGAATCATCGATAAGTACAAACCTTGCAATTAGGAACTCGAGTGAGACAACTTACGGACAGCAGTCAGAAATACGTACTTTAAATCGTAGAAGTCAGCTGAACAAATTAGCTCTGCGCCGGACCGCTCCCACTCACCGTCGAAACGTTATTTTCGATACTCAACTAGAGAAGTTACTGTACATTTCTACAGCAGCGTTATGCATCAAATTAGGGGGCATTGTAAGTGAGCAGTGTTGAGGCTAAGTACCTGTACTATTGAAACAAGATGGTATTAACAGTAGGTAGTATTATTCAAAGATAGCCCTAAGAGCATATACAGTATGGATCCTCATCCTGAAACGAAAGTCATCAACAACGCCATAAAATACAGAGAACTTAAAACGGTTCACGTTCGATTCACGAAAATTGACATAATTTTTACCACGCACACACCTACCTACTTTTCCCAGCATGAACATACCTAATTAACCATACAAAAGGAATACTATCCCCATTATCGCTCTCTATTCCCTAGGTAAATCTCGCCTTAATAATGTACTCTTCAGTCCAGTTTGATTCTTGTTCTATACTCAAGTTTCTTTTCACGACACACGTTTTGATCCTGACAGTCAAGTGTTATTTCCTAGCTTGTCCTACAACAAAACAATAGAAAATACCCATAATTCCAACGAAACTTTGCTTTTTTATTACACGCGTAATATATATTTACTGCTGGTCCATCATTGATGAAAGGCAAATTTGGAAATTCATTGACTGAGCCACTAGAGCAAAGTTCTAGCACTTAATGTTTTCCACTTTGTTTAGTCACTAAGAAAATGAGAGATATGGTTTGAACCCAGGAGTGAGATAGAAGCGAAATTTGGTTACATAGTTCAAGAAACTGTGGCCTCACCGACACCGTCCAGAGGCATGGTGTTGAGCAAACTGATGGTCTGGTCGTAGAACGGAGCGTTCCACGCCTGCTCAGTGAGGCTCCTCAAGTCTACAGCCCTGAGCGGCTGGCTGCTGGCTGCAGGGTAGTGGTCGATGCTCTCCACCATGAACAGAGGCTCTAGGGTCCTCCAGTTCTGTTGCTTCGACCGGTTATTCTTTGACCGTCGATCACTCACAGCTGGTTCTGGTGAGGGCGTTAGAATATGAATGCGTCATCAAATTTTATAAAAGGAATTTTTAGATTTCAAATCAATTTCGATGAATCAAGACAATGTTAGTCAATGTGGAAGTATAGAATCTCTATAAAAATGAAATGATGATCGTTTCCTCGAAGGAGAATAGTACAAGATGAGACCACTAATGTCTAAACTACGATTATTTAAGCTTTGTTAATTGAAAAGCTAACACTAAAAATTAAGTATTTAATGATCAGGATCTAGGTAAACGAGCAGTTGTAACTCAAAAATATTGGTTAACAAGTTTAAAAATAATGACTTTCGATAAATAGAAAAGAACAGAGCAAGTCAAGAAACTATTCACAGACGTTCATTTGACATTTCAACCACTCAAGATACTGCTTGGAAAATTATTGGGTCAATAAACAGTTTAGCATTGGACAAACTTAACGCTTCAATTGCATACACTTGACAGGTAACCTAAATTTCCTCATGCAAGCACCATACACCTAGTATGAGGTAAATCAGAAAAAAATGCTACCACTGGGTTCACGATGGGCAACAAAAACCGATGCTGAAGGGGCTGGAACTCCGTTCTGTTGATTTTCAGCACAAATATTGCTATGACCAAGAAGGAAAGCTCGCGCTGCTCAAAAAACTATAAATTGTAATCAGAATAAGCGTGGTCACATCTCAGGAGGGAGCAAAGGCGTGAGATCGGCAGAGAGTAACGAAAACAACCGTTGAACCTCTGCGTGTCTAGTTACGAGTAAACCAAGTTGAAAGTAAACCAAAAAAACGGCAAAGAATAGAATATCCAGGGTGATAAATAGGAGAGCCGGGGAAGTTGGACTGAACTCGCAAGTGAACTATTCCAATTTCCTGTAGCCAAGTGGAAGAAAGTATCTTCAAGGTTGATGAAAGTAACAATTACACCGCGACAGGAACTGTGTTATGAACCGCATCGAAGTTCTCAACTGAAAAGGAGAAAGATGGAATTTTGGGATAAGTTGCCAATCGTGAGGGTGTTCATGTTATTGAATATAGAAAGGTGTTGGGGAATTGAAGAGTGCATGATAAAAATGTGTAGGGCATTTTAAACAAACATGGACGGTGTAAATACGAGTGTTAGGGAAGGAGAGTGCGCACAACCCGTAGAGGCAATAAAGAATGGATTGAGTTTTGAGAACGTCTGCTCAACTAAGACGATTCACCTGTGTAAATTACAAGTGGATCATTATGCTCACATTCTGATGGATATTAGGAATTTTTAGGGAATCACAATTCCCTGAATTTTTAGTCTCATTGCATCAATTTGTTCATTGTTTTGATTTGAGCTTAATGATTTCACTTTTTCTGTAGCTTACAGTTGGTTATATAGGCTACGATGCATATTCAAACACGCGGAGCATTTGTAGGTAACTGACGGTTCTATTTCGCTGAGGCTTTTTATTGGGCGATTGCAGCTTTTGTTTTAAGTTAGATTCATGCACTGAGGAATTGCTGTGCACTATTATACGCATTAAATGGAATAATTTATAAATAACTCGAGATAGTACATTCTGATACATATTTGTGCATTTTTTCGGAAGTTCATCACGTCAGATGAAATTTATTCAATCGTGTTTCGATCATTCTAATCATCAGAGCGATGACTTGAGGGTCGAGGGACTTACAGTCTGGCAACTTGGAGCCCCAGCCAAGGAGGAAGCTGGGCTGCTGGGCAGGGCAAGCCACAGAGAAAGGCAGGTCACCAGTCAGACTTCGGAACTTGGTTGGACCTCCCTCTGAATACCAGTATGCCCTCTTCACCATTGTCATTTTATCCATCAACTGTCATGGCTTCAGTTAGCTTGACTCTCATCTTTCCAAGTATTTCATCTTTGTGACACACTGCTGCAAACCTAGTAACATTCAACATGGTCTTACTCCTATAGTAATTTCCACTGGCACCTCCAGTTCAAGATTTTGTAATGCTAACTATTCGTCATTGAAATTTGAGTTCACCAATATTTATATTAAATTTTGTTTTTATTCCGGTCATGTTCAAGTTTTCCAACTAAAATGTTATGTTCAATCCTTCCTAGTTCTTAAACTTTGTTCCTTTATTTTGCTAGTTTTGTGCTATGCTTCAACTGCTCGCATCTATTTTCACATGTATATTTTGTATTTATAAGTTGTTTGCCGTTTTGCTTCTGTTCCTTATGCTAGTGCTATACTGGCCCCAAAAGGACTTTGGATTACTGTACCAGTGAAGCATGGCTAGCGCCTCCCCTAACATAGTGCTGCAAGCTGGTCGAAGAGCACTTGGTAAGCATATTAGGGTCAACACGTTTCCAGTGATGTAACCCACTGGTGGGTCATTTTAATAGTACTATCGTTCCAGAAAACGTGTTTTAAAGCAAGTCGCGTGAAAAGAAACCAAGAACACCCAGAGAAGTTGGTAGGATATTTTGAACCAGAGTCTAGTAAGAGAGAAGGAAATGAATTGTAAAGGGAAAATTGTAAATTCATCAGCAGCAATTGAAGACCAATATAGGAATGGCTATTAATTTCAATAAGGGGATTTGTATATCAGGTATCAGGCAAATGAAAGTCAACAAAATGGTATATAATGGAAATAAAGTTAGTTAGTCGGTCGAAGTCACTTTTTAAACCGGATAGAATTAAGGATTTACAAGAAGTAAAGAGTGAGAAAATTAAAATCAAATGTTTTCAAAAAAATACCTGTGTATTTTTCTCAATTTTCAACTGATAGGACCTGAATGCTTACTTTTGGTATTGAATTTAGGAATATTAAATTGTAATATTAGAAGACTCTGGAGTGCCTCACCCGTCTTCAATTTTAGATTCTACCTCTTATACTTCAATTGAGTTTCTTCTTTCATGGTCTCAGTTCTAACAGAGTAACTCTAGAACGTAAAACACATGCTCGCTGGTTTAAAAATTTCTATAATGAACACTGCACAAAGCTGTCAGAACTGCTGTGGGTATATGATCACTAAGAAGAAGTACTTAATCATCAGCTGCCTATGAACATAAGTTACAGAACTATTTGATATGATAGTAGTGGCTATGGTGACATGAATGGTAGCTGTGATGACAATAGTTGATGAGGGTAATAGCTATGATGATCATAGTATTTGACAATCAGAGGAGTAGTTATGATGATAACACTGGGGAACACTCATTTTGTTGCATTAAGAGA